>RSEF01000017.1:7951417-7964330 GCA_003993805.1 Himantopus leucocephalus
GGGGAAGGGGAAGGGGAAGGGGAAGGGGAAGGGGAAGGGAAGGAGAGGGAAGGGAAGGGTTGAGCTTCATTTCTGGTTGTTCAGGGGAAATCAGTGCTTTCTCTGGCATTTAGCTTTGCAGGAAAAATATTTCCAACACTGCCAATATTACTTAATGCCTGGGAGCTCAGACAAGGCCCCGCTCACGATCAGGGCTCCTTTGTGCAAATTGCGTCATTAGAAAGCAGAAGAGCAAATCTCAAAGCCTGCAGCATCACCCATTTGCCTTCCTATTGCTGAGATACTCAACCTCATGGGATAATTATCTAAATAATCAGTGCAGCACAGATATTCTCTCCTTGTCCTACCCCAAAGTAATCCCATCTGAGAGAAGCACCTCCCATGTGCTGGTCACCCGATGCTGGACTCTGTACCGCACCGATGAGAAATTCCCAGCAGGAAAACGCAAGCAGACAGGGACATCCACCGGCACTTGAGTCACCACGTCCTCAGCAGCCACGGGACCGGAGACCCGGGGCAGCACCGCTCGACTCTTGTTTCTCCCAGGTGCTCTCAGGGGTGAAATCCGGGCAATGCCAGCACTGCAAAGCCCTCGGGGCTGCAGGGGTGAGGGGGCCATTCCCTGGCACTGCTGGATGGGGGAGAAGAGCAGCCTAGAGCTGCCGGGGCAGGAGGCTGAGAAGGGCTGAATTCAGTTCCTGTGGCCCGTATTAACCAAAAATGTAATTTTCCGCCTGGAAAAGTAAATTGAGTCCCTGAGGTGCCCTCCACAGGCAATACATCCCCATGGGGTATTTTGGAGGAGGATAGGAGAAGGATTTTGCACTTCCCAGCAGTAAGACACTTCCTCGCTGCAGTCCCCGTCGGCTGCCTCCTCCAGCCGCTGCAGCTGAGTCCATTCGCGCTCCCTGCGTCCTCCAAGGCACTCTGATGAATGATACAGCACGCTGCTCATAACGTGCTGTTCATTCTAATTTTCTTCCCCGATTTCTCTGAGCATTAACAAGCTGGGCTGACTCTGCTCTGGTTTGTACCCTTTCTGTCCCCAGCTGCTGGGAGCCTGTGGGGTTGTGTCCAATGCTGGGATGCACAGGAAAGACCCCGTGAGATGCCAAAACCCCAGCTCAGCACCGCCAGGCTGGCTCTACCCTGCTAAAATAAACTCTTGCAGCATTTTCCTGGAGGTGTGATCACGATTACATGTAAAACTATTATTAACAGGTTAAAAAACGGATGGAGGCTGAGATGGGAGGAGAACAGCCACCTCCCACACTGTCTCCAGCTGAGCTATCGGGCTGGCTCGCTGGAGCAGAAAGCACCATTGCCACCACCCAGAACATGGGAAGGACATGTCCTCTCCTGGGACCCTTCTTCTGGACCTGCTGTGACACCCACGAGAGCTCCAGCAAACAACACCGTAGTCGGCTTGGAGAGGTTCATTTTAAACCCAACAGTGACTGAAGGACTGTGGGGCTCTGGGATGATTGACTCGGCTCTGCTGTCGGCAGCATCTCATGCAAATGTGGCCCCAGGGAGGCCAGCCTCCAAAAATAAATAAACACAGAAACGGCTCTGTGGGCTTCCTACCACTGGCGGGGTCCCTGGGAGGGAACACGCAGCCGGACAGGTCCCCGCGGTGCAGCCCGGACCCCGGCACAGCCTGAGCAGCACATGGCAACAGGGCTGGGGGGAGCTGAGGGGTCTCCCGGGTGTGCTTGGGCCAGCTTATCTGCAAGCCACTGACCTGCGTGGATACTCAGAGGAGCAAAAAGAAAACAGGGATGCACACAGTGATACCCTGAGCTGCACCCAGCAGGGCGTGGGCAGGGAGGGGGATCTGCGTCCATCCGGCAGCTGCCCCTGGGATTTGATCCCACTCCAGACTGGCCACCTTTTGGGTGATAAGTGATGCCAGACTGGGGGACATGGGGATCTGTGGCTGGGATTGTTCCTGGGGCTATCCCGGAGCTTTCGCCCCACAGAGCGCAGGCAGGGCCAGCCACGGAGCCGGGCGAGAGGCACCACGAGCAGGGCAGAGCGTGTCCATGCAGGGCTCAGCGAGAGCAGCTCGTGAGTAAAGAGCCCTTTCCAGCCAGCAAGGAAGATTTAAGAGTGAATAACATCAGCCCAGTCAAATTCAATTACTATTGATAATGTCCATGTGCAATTAGAGCCAATTAAGGGGAGGCAGCAAATGATGAGTGTTTGGCGAGGAGGTGGTGGTGGGGGGGTCAATACAACAATCCAATTTCCCAACAACCAAATGCAATTAAAGAGTATCGCTTACCCGGCTTGCCCAGGAGGGCCAGCACATAAATGGGCAAAGCCAGGCGCGTGGGTGCCGTCCTCCGCAGCATGCCGACCTCCGGGAGCAAGCCTTGTCCCTGCCCCAGCTTCAAGCTGCGGGAAGTGGCATCCATGTACTTCACCATGGTCGCGGTGTTCCTGGTCATCTTGGTGGTGGCCCTGCAGGGCTCGGCACCCCGTGGGAGTGATTTTCCCTACAAGGTGCCCCTCGATCCCCAGGGGCTGCTCCAGCTCTCCTGGAACGTCAGCTACCCCGAGCAAGTCGTGCATTTCCAGCTCCTCGTCAGGGACCTGCGGTTCGGGCTCCTCTTCGGGATGTCGGACAGGGGCGAGTTCGAGAACGCGGACCTGGCCGTGCTCTGGAGCGACGGCCACAATTCCTTTTTTGGGGTGAGTTGCTCATGTGTTTGCACGGCTGCTTTCGGGGTTGCCTTCCCATGGGTGGATCTGGCTCGTGGTTTGAAAGGTCCAGGGCACGGCGCATGCTGGAGCGCTCCCGCTGCTTGGGTGGAAGGGGTCCAAAAGGGCTTGGGGGTTTCTATCCCAGAGGGACCCACAGATCAGCTCTACACTATGGGTTTGGCATAGGATCTTAAACCCGAAGAGAAAAGAATAGATACAGCGAGGCTGAGTGGAACCAAACCCGGGATGTTTCCGCTGCACTTCGCTGCCAAGAGCTCCAACAGGTGGTTGTACAGACCAGCTCACGCTCACATGCGCACACACACATGCAGGATGCATCAACACCTTGGTTCGCTTGTGCCCCGCCGTCAGTCTCATTAAAAAATTAACCACAGTTTCCGTTAATGACTTTGAGAAAGTGCAAAAGTTATCAGCCAGAAAGCCCTCTCCTGCCAGCACCCCCAGCCCGGCTGCGGGTCACCCTCGCTGCTGTCGCAGCCATCGGCAGGACACGGGGAAACCCGCCCANGCCATTGGCAGGACACGGGGAAACCCGCCCGGAGGGCTGCCTGCCAGCGGCGCGGCGCTATCCGAAATTAAACATGCAAACGTATTTGGGTGCTATGTAAATGCCTGGTGGTAGCAGGTTGTGGGGGAAACTCATTTCTAATGTTGCCGTTTTCTTTTCCTGCTGTAAATCGCTCTCCTTTCTTACGCAGTCCGTTCGTCCAGGTTCTTGTTTGGTTTGTCTTTCCACCGGGGCTGCAGTTACAGTAACTGCCCCGGTGCTCTCCGGCTTCTACCCATCCCCAGACCACCGCGTTAGGCTCATTACAATTGCACTTGGCTGCAGAAAGCAATCCACATTTTTCCTCGTGTGATGCTTTCCAGTAAGTTAAATTTTACCTCTCTGCTTACTTCAAATTAACCATAAAATACATTCTTTCACAATCAGCCGCAGTGTGATCTGCAGTGTAATGAAAGGATGAAAAGGACGGCTTATTATCTGTACTGTTTTCCTGCTAATTACCAGTCATTCAGGATGCATGGTGGCCCGAATGCTACGGTATTTCACAGCATCATGTTAAAAAACCATAAAGGATCATTTCTAATCTGCCTTCATGTGCTCACCGAAAGACAAACAGCGCGGAATTAAACACCGGGCAGAATGTGGGCTTTTTCTTTCAGTTGGTGCTGAACAGCATCCTGCAAGGAGATTTCTATAAATCTTTCCAGTCCTGGTTTTCTCTCTCCTGGCAGCCTTTCTTCTGGATAAGTATGTCAGCTGTTAAAAAGATCCCAATTTGCTTAACCCCCCATGTACTACGAGATTAATTTGCACACCATACTCCTATAAAAACAAATGTCATGCTAGCTTCATGTAGCTGATATTACTCTCCCCCTCTAAGGACAATATGTTCTCGAAATATCACTCTATAGTTCTGGCTGAAACGATGCCAAGATGCTTTATTCTTTTTCTGCTGTTTTTTTCCCCCCAAGATAAGAGAACCGATGCCACTTGTGTACGTACAGCAAGGTACTTCTCAGATGCCTTTTCTCAGTAAACAAAAGATATCAACAGGAGTTGCAAAAGATCAAGACAACAACACTGTTCAAATCCAAATTATTGCAGGATTTTACACTCCAAACCTTCAAATCCTTAAGCACAGGAGTAACCTACTGCTTTGCTTCTCGGTGTGGCTTTGTCACCATCATCAACGCTGAGCAGTTTTTGGGAGGCCTCGCTGGGCTGCTGAAACAATCTGGCCACAACAAATGAAGGATTTTGAGGAGGGGGAGCGATTTCTAGGACTGACACTACAGCCCAGCAAGGGTCTGATCTTAAATTGCGAGCAGCTGGGGTGTGGCAAGAGTCCTGGAGGGCACATCACCCCCCTCAGAAGGTCTCCTGAGCCAAATACACCCAAAACACAGCACAGACCGATGCAACACCTTCATGTGTCCCTGAGGGCTTTCCTCCCCTCCCCGTCCTTTCCTCAGTCGCATCTCAACTTGTAAAGGTCTTTCTGCAGAATATTAATGCTGGGTCACGTATTTCACAGGTCTGCCTGTGCCGAGCACCACGGGTCTCGCGGCAGGGGCTGTGCCGGCACGGCTGTGCCCGTGGGCTGCTGGAGGGGGACATGAGGGTAACCAAAACACAGTCTCCCTCCACCTCCAGGACACGGAGGGTGAACCAACTGGAGGGTGAAAAGAAGGAGGACCTCACGAATCGCAGTACCGCTGGAGGTCACTGCCGTTGGCTCCTCGGGATGAGCGGGGCCAGCGGAGCCTCCCGGCTTAGCGGGATGCTCTTCCTCCTGCAGGATGCCTGGAGTGATGCCAAGGGGCATCTCCACATGGACTCGCAGCAAGACTACCAGCTCCTTGGGGCTCGGAAGGCCCCCGAGGGGCTCTACCTCCTCTTCAGAAGAGCCTTCAGCACCTGTGACCCCAAGGACTACCTTATAGAGGTATGGCATCGCCCTCACCCCGCTATAGCGCTCCCCAGCCCCGTCCCAGCCCCGTCCCAGCCCCAGGGCACCAAGCTGGGCTCCAAACCCCAACCTGCATGGTTCTACTTGGCTGGTGTTTTGTTTTGGGGACAGCATCAGGCATTTGTGCTGTCTAGGGCAGAAAGGAAGCATGCTACAGATGTCAGCCCTGGGACATGAGTAATGGTTGGCACAATCTATTTACAATCCCTTATAAACCTCTATAAAGTGTAGATTTTAGCTTGTTTGCATCATCCACTCCTGTTAAGCGTGTGTTAGGTCTATATAAATACCCTCCCGCATCACTCCAGTTTGCAGTCTGGAGCCAACTGTTTGGAGTGCTACAAAGAGGTGTTGGTGGTGTTCAACAGGAGGCAAAGAGGAGGGTTTTGGCAGGAGCCAGAGCAAAGGGACCGCAAATAGGGTCACTGCGGTGTGCTCGTGTGTGGTTCAGTCAAGTCTCTCTGGGTCTGTATTCACCACTCCTCTATGAGAGGGGACGTGGGGGAAACCTTCCCAGTGGGGATGTTGAAGAGCTTTGGGGTCTCAGCCATGGACCCCGCGAGCCGGCACGAATCGGCGCAGTGCTCATTTCAGATGAAAGCCTTTGCTGGGCAGGATATTTTAAAGCCAACGTGGGCACAGAGCATCCTTGAGTTTTTGCTGCTAGTTTTCAAATCTTGTCTTGCAGTGTCTGCCAAAACATGGAGAGCCCTGGAGGAAAAAAAAATCTCTGTGTGAACTGGGAAAAGACTTGCAGGTCTTTCTTCTCTGATCCTTTAAGAGAAAATTATCCTCTTTTCCTTTCTTCCTTATCTCCTGTCCAGAGCTCACTGGGTTCAGCAGCACCTTCCTTGCTTGCAGTAGACTTTCAGCAAAGCCTCTCTCAGTATCCCCCAACAGAAACTGGGAGAAAGGGAAGGTTTCAGGAAGAAGTTTTGTTCCTCCCCAGGCTGCTGCCCACGGCCATTGCTGGGGCTGGGCTGCAGGCTGGGACGAGCCCTGAACCGACGTGGCCGTCCCAGCCTGGAGCTCAGGGGGGACGAGGGGCTCTGAAAGAGCAGAGAGGAGATACCCTTACAGAACTGATGCCATCTAGGGAAAACTTTTCAGACTCTCCGAACTGGTAGAGAACCCTCTGTGACCACATCAGCCAAAGAAATGCCTCTAAGTCTACAGTCTTTCTGGGACAGTCCAGCAAAGCAAGCTATTCATGAAGTCAGGGTGGTTTCCCATCTGGGCAGGGGTCCAGGCCCACTCCTGGATTCATATCACCAATACTGGTGCTAGTGGTCCATGCAGTTCACATTCCTGCATGAAAAAACAGCTGATACACTTTGCTCTCACTTCAGGATGGCACCGTGCACCTTATCTACGGGATCCTGGAGAAACCGGTCCACTCCCTCCAAGCCATCAACATCTCTGCCATCCACAGGGGACTGCAGAGGGTGCAGCTGCTAAAGCCCAACATCACCATCCCTGAACTGCCCAGCGACATGAAGACCATGGAGATAACAGCCCCCGACATTGTCATTCCCAGCCAGGAGACAACCTACTGGTGTTACATGGCAGAGCTCCCAGATGGCTTCCCCAAACATCACATTATCATGGTAAGAGGCAGGAGAAGAGGGTTGCTTTCCCTGGTGCAGGTCAGCAATCGCGTTCACATTCAGCTGTTCTGCAAAGACCACATCTTCCCTGCCCTTTGCAGGGAGGATTTCAGACCCATACGTCTTCCCCAGCATGGTACCAAAACATCTCCCAGAGCCATCCCACCAGCCACGGCAGGATTATGGCACACAGTGAGCCACGAGGAATACATAAACACGGGAAAAAAAGGAATGGGGNAAAAAAAAAAAAAAAAGGGTTACAAACATCACAACTTGTGTGCATTGCCCAGACACGTTGCACATGCTTGGGTCACCTCCCTCAAAGGAGAGGCAGAAACCTGCAGGCAGCCCAGTGCCAGGAAAGGCGGGCATAACGCCTGTCTGACTGCCCGTCACGAGCTGCATCGCCCCGGCAGGCGCGGAGGTGGCTCGGCAGATGACCTGGCACACCCAGAGTCAAAAACACACAACAGGGAGAGGGAAAACCTGACACAGGAGCCAAAGCGAGTGCTTAGTGATTTATAGGGGAGAGACGGTGTTGCAAAAGAAAACTCAGAAGGAGGGTTTTCTCTCCAACAGATGGTGTGATATGAATCATCTGTGTGTAAGTAAAAAGTGCGTAACTCCCGATACCTTCCCGCTGCTGCAGATCAGTTCTACAGCTGGCGCTTTTAGCCAGAGCCGTTCCTCAGGCTTATTTGAAGTCACTCTTTCTACCCCAAATCCCCCTCCCCGTGCCCCAAGCAGCTGTTGACTAGAAACAAAACCCAATAGCTGCAGGCAGAGCTACCCCAATGTGGCCAGGACCCTCTTTAGAAAAAAGCAATGTCTCCAAAGTTACTCATGCCCTGCAAAACTGTCAAAGGACTCAGTTGTCACAAAGCAGACCAAGATCTTCTGCTGATCTTGCTCATCTGTTGCTGGAGAAGGGATGAGATGTT
Source organism: Himantopus leucocephalus (assembly GCA_003993805.1). Classification (NCBI taxonomy): domain Eukaryota; kingdom Metazoa; phylum Chordata; class Aves; order Charadriiformes; family Recurvirostridae; genus Himantopus; species Himantopus leucocephalus. The sequence goes on from RSEF01000017.1 coordinate 7,959,173, forward strand.
TCTCTATGGGCTCTGGTAGACGCTAGGTTGGTCCCAAAGCCAACCAAGAGCTCTTGGCCCTTGGTGCCTCATGCCCAGAGCAACCTTCCCTCCCCATCACGTGGCAGAAACCATCTCCCATTCAGTAACACGTAGCAGACATACCTGCCTTGGGCTCCTTGTGCAGCCCGCACAGACAGCAGCCCCCGGAGATGAGCTCTCAGCAAATGGTCTTAATGTGTCCTCCTTCTTGGATGCCGCTTTGCAGTACGAGCCAGTGATCACGGTGGGCAACGAGGCCCTGGTCCACCACATGGAAGTCTTCCAGTGTGCTGCTGAGTTCGACAGCTTCCCCCATTACAACGGGCCCTGCGACTCCAAGATGAAGCCAGACCGGCTCAACTACTGCAGGCACGTGCTTGCAGCGTGGGCCATGGGAGCACAGGTGGGTGTGCGACGGGACCCACCACCCTGGGTGAAAGCTTTGCTCCCGGGCGCTTTCCTGCTGCCTCCCAACCCTTCCAGATCCCATCTTGGGATTGTCCCATGTGGGCTGTCCCAGCCGGTCTCTGCTGAGATTTGTGTCTAGCCCTGTCTGAGCTCCCCCCAGACGTGTCTGAGTTTCCACCTCACCCCAGCCCACCTCCTCGGTGCTATGGATCAGTGTGATGCCCCTACTCAGTGGTTATGCCATTGCATGTGCATGTCGGCATGCGAGAAGCCTTTGGAAGCAAGATCAGCTCACCAAGCACAATCAAGAGCACAAGTCATGTCCTTCAGCCCACGGTGGGGTCAGGATTATGCCCAGACATTTCCCTTAGGCTTCCCAAGGCATTTCAGCCTTGTCCCCAGGAAAACCACCCCACACACACACTCCCTTAACACTCTCCCTCTCCTTCCAGGCTTTCTACTACCCCGAAGAAGCAGGTCTTGCCTTCGGTGGCCCTGGCTCCTCCAGATATTTGCGCCTTGAGATCCATTACCACAATCCCCTGGTGTTCAAAGGTGAGTGGGCGCGCGGGGACACCCTGCGCCTCCCCAGCGAGGCACTGGCAGGAGAGCTGGGTAAACACCAGGGACTGCCACCCAGCTAGGGAGGGCTTCATACAGAAGAAAACTTGGCCAAAATCATAGCCCTGTTTGCAACCTTCTGGAGACCTCATGGTCCAGATCTGCACTAGCAGGAGGAACATGTTAAATCCTCACCGTGCTGCTGCCTTTCTCCTCTCAGCGAAGTCATCCTCACCAGAGGCTGGACCTCATCCTCGTGCATGCCCGGTGGTGGGGAGGGATGCTCAGGGAAGGGGAGCCTGGCCGAGCCCGCNCCCAGCCCCCAACCCCCCCCCCCCCAGGCAGAAAGCTGCCCCTACACGTCGTTCCTGCAGGGCAACGGTCCAAGGCAACACCATTATTTAGCTGGGCTATCGCAGGGCGTCCCCCCAGTTTCTGTGCAAGGTGGTAGTGGTGGGTGCGAGCTCAGAGCCAAGAGCAACAGCGGTGCTGAAGTCACCAGAGAGACGGCACCAGCCTGGCTGCGGATGGGGGAATTTAGATGTTGTTTTACTGGTACTCCTGCTTTGATAACATTGTCAGGAGACACATTTTTTTTTTTTTAAAAAAAAAAGGATGCCAAACAAGCCAGTTTCTTCATTAACATAAAAACAAGTAGCTTCTTGACTACCCAAGTATATTTTTAGGAGACCAGAGCATATGTACTGTAGATCAATCATAGCACATTCGGCAACTCGAGAAGAAACACGTCTATAAATATGGACCTCACGTCTTTCATAATTTATCGCTTTTGCATGTTAACCAATAGTGTCTCCCTCATCATTCTTACCCCCGGGTGGGCTCCAACCCAGATACAGGGAGTTCAAAGCTGGCCTGAATCCCTCCTGACCTACCGAACCAGCGCTTTCCCTTTGCTTGCAAAGCTGGGTGGGAAATGGGAGCCAGAGCTCGGCTTTGCGTCTCGGCGGAGTCTCAGCCTGCCCCGTGGTCAGCATCTGCCAGGGGCACACCATGGACACAGGGTCTTCTCCAGCTCCCACCAGCTCCCTGGGGGGAGGTTAAATGGAGCAATCTCAAGTGCAAGAGAGACCAGAAGCTTTCTAAATGCAAGGAGTACTTGCTCCATATGCATTTCTCCTCCTGCCGGGCCCCCAATAACAGAACGGCCTTAGTTATTTGGATGTATCGGTTAAAGATGCGACGAGCCATATTTCTGAGGGACTTCTCCAAAGCACCCCATGATCTGTCCTCCTGCTTTGGGCTCTCCAAAGGCACTACTTACCTCTCTTGGGAGCAATTCAACCTCAGGTCGGTGACCTCTCTAGGGGACCAGGCATGTGTTTGGGGCTACTCAGTAAAGGCTTGCATGAAAATATATAGGATTTTAAAATATTAAGAACAGCACACATGAAGAAAGCTGCAAATGAGAGGCCGGAGCACCTCTCCCCACACCCACTGCAGCACAGCGTCATTTTTCACACCTGACCTTGTCCAAGCAGCTGTCACCTCTCCCACGGTGACTTGCAGCCTGGTCCTCTTGCCTGCCAGGTCGCCGCGACTCCTCGGGAATCCGCCTTTACTTCACGGCCACCCTGCGACGCTACGACGCTGGCATCATGGAGCTGGGCTTGGTCTACACGCCGGTGATGGCCATTCCCCCCGGCGAGGATGCTTTCATCCTCACAGGGTATTGCACCGACAAATGCACCCAGCTGGTGAGTGCCCATCCTCTCCGCCGCGGCTTCACCTCGGAGAAGAGAGGTTGCAAACGGCTTTTCCCAGGTCCCAGGCAGTATTGATAAAGCACCGAGCTCTGGGCTCCCAATTCCCAATTTTAAACTCCCTGAACCCCTTACCATGAGGTTGTGCTGGAAAGAAAAAAAGCTGCCGTGTACAACAAACAGCGAGCAGCTGGTTGGGATGCGCTGAATCCCCCTCGAAGCAGCTCTCCCGGGGCGCCATCTGCTCCGGCTCCCCAGGGTACCATTCCCGTAGATCTTACTGCCGAGCTTGCCGTGCCCCGGCAGTGCTTTCTCCAACGGAGATGGGAAGATTGGCCTCTGCTTCCAGGGAGCTTGCCAAGAGCTCTAAGTACGGTTTCAAAATGCCCACTTTGCTCTCAAGGAAATTTTAGTGGACGTTTTTGTAGGGCCTACCCAAAAGGAATCATTTGTGCCACCACTAACGAATGCGAGGAAGCAAGCAGTGCCGGGCTCAGCTGCTCCTGCTGCCTTAGGGCACGGCAGCGCATAAATTGGTTTTGGCCGCAGACCGAGCGTCTGTCCCTCTGCAGGGAGCTCACTCCTACGCTGCTCCAGGGGCACAGCAATCCCCACACCCCCGTGCGGGAGCCAGCACAGGGGCGGCCGGTCCCGAGCACGCAGCAAAGGGGGTGCGCAGGAGGGGAGAGGGACGGGGTTGGGCAAGGGGCTTGAGCCATCCTTCCCCCCCCAGGCTCTGCCCGCTGCCGGCATCCGCATCTTCGCCTCCCAGCTCCACACTCACCTGGCGGGAAGAAAAGTGGTGACAGTGCTGTCCCGGGACGGGAAGGAGAAGCAGGTTGTGAACGCCGATGGTCACTACAGCCCTCACTTCCAGGTACAGGGGTCTGCAGGGGCAGCGGGGGGTCCCGGCTGGATGTCACCCGCGGGGCTGCTGTCCCGGGCGCAGAGCCACGGCGTTGCGCTGACATGGCCCCTTTCCTTCCCTCCCAGGAGATCCGCATGCTGAAGGAGGTGGTCGCTGTTTTTCCAGTGAGTGGCTCCAAAAACCGTGGTGGCTTCCAAATAGTGCAAGCCCTAGCCCTGACCCCGCAAGCCCCGAGACCCCTGCCTCCTTTACACCACCTCATCCCCTCCGCAGCTCCTGCCCGCGCACAGGCACCCGCTGCCATCTGGGACCTCCCGGGGGGGGCGGCTGCGGGAGGACGCGCTCCCCGTGGTCCCTGGGTCATATCTGCCACCTCCGCGCAGATGCCTTGGGGACACCGGGGCCCATCTCATATGGCATAAAAACGATGTGTGGGCAACCGAACCGTGCCGGGAGCTAAATTAAGCATCTAATTTAGCTGGGCTTCCTCGAGCAGAGGGAGGCTCCTCGGGGGGTGAGGGCGAACCGTGCATGCACTGGAGGTGCCCCCTCCCTCCTTGTTTGATGGAAGCGAATGTGGTGGGAGTGGGTGGTAAAACAGAGGCTGAGCGTGTCCCGGGGCTGTACGGGTGAGGAAGGACCCGGCTGCAAAGCGGAGGGCACCTCCGGGAGCCGTCATGCCCCAAGAGGCTGCTGAAAAGCTGCAGGATCCGTTGAAACCATCCCCAGGGCTGTGCTCCGCGGTGTCCCCATGGGTCCCAGCAGCGACTGCGGAGGGGGAGGCGGTTGTGCCATCAAGTTGGCTATAGGTTTGGCAATTCAAATTGTTGCCTAAGTGCATTTTTTTTAGGTGCTTCAGCCCTGCAGAAATTCTTAGAAAGTGAGGAAAGCAGGAAACACAGTCCCTGGGATACAGCCCTAGGGAATCTCCCCGGGGGATGCAAGTTTAGCAAGTGCTCCTGCAGACCTCGGTGCTGGTTCCTCTGGGAAACAGGCTGCTCCCGGGCTGGCACCGCTACAGGGAGCATCTGCTATGTTACAAACTCCCTGATCCCAAATTTGACGATCGGAAAGGGGAAAGTCTGCACTCTCACACCTATACGTGTCTGTGTTCAAACCCCCCACCCCGCTCCAGGGCGACGAACTCATCACCACCTGCACATACAACACGGAGGACCGGAGCCGAGCCACCGTGGTGAGTGCGGGGGCGAGCTCAGCTGCCCGCCTGGGGCCGGCCGGTGTTCGCAGCCCAGGGCTGGGGGCACCCACGGAGTGGGCACCTGCATGAACCCGCGCTGAATCACAGCCAGAAACCAGAGGGAGGGCGGTAAAGAAGCGAGCCCGCAAGGCTCTGCTGTCTGCAGCGGGGATGTTAAGGTGCTAATTGAGAAGTAGCATGTGTCACTCTAATTCCCATCACAAACTGTTCCACCAGGGATTAATTGTAATTAAAGAGAAGTGGCGTTTTTTTGACAGTGCATGTTATTTTCTTACATAGGCAGCAAAAAAAAGAGCCTGTCAGAGGTATCATCAACAGGGACAAAACTAAATATAGCGGAGGGATTATAGGAAATCTGCA
>RSEF01000017.1:7964430-7979953 GCA_003993805.1 Himantopus leucocephalus
AAACCATTCTATGATTTTATGATTCTCCAGCTGGTGCTCCCCCGCAATGCTGTCCCCTCTCCGATCATTCCTTATGTGAGTGGTCCCTCCATCCACCTCCATTTTTCCCCAGGGTTTTCCTGGTGCCAGAGCAGGCTCCAGCCCATTTCGCTTGACATAGTGCAAGGAATTTCATATGAAAACATAAATTCAACCTTCATCTTCCTGCTGATGACTCACGGCTCTACCTCTCCTCTCCAGATCTCCCTCCTCCTGCTCACGCTGCGGCTCAGCCTCTCGCTGATGTTTCCGCGTGAGCGCGCAGCCGGCAGCCAAACCACAGCATCACCGACCCAAAGCTCAGCCCAGACTGAGCCCCCCCTCCGCCCTCGCAGCCCCTGCCTGCGTCTCACCCCGCCGCTAACCCGCACCAACAAGTCACGTCTGAGCTAGATCCTGCCCGGCGGGCTCAGCCCTCGGCACTGTCTGAACCCGGCAGATTGCTCCTGGCAGGGACCATCCTCAGGACAAGGTGCCCCCGTGCATGCACAGAGCTGGGGATTTTGGCCTGGCCGTGGTCACCTTGAGCCCTGATGGCTGTGGCAGCCCTTTCCCGGCTCTGCTCCGTGGTACCTCATCCAGGCTGCTGCATCCCTCCCGTTTCGCAGCAGCTGCACATGAAATCCATGCTGGCACGCTCCAAGCATCGCCTCCAACCAACCTTCCTGCCAATACCTGGTAGAGACCATTTTTCAGGGTTGGGCTGAGAGCACGGTGGGTCGGTGGGAGTCCCTAGTTGGAGTTGTCTCCATCTGATTTGGTGGGTGACACTTTTTGGGGTGGAAACTTCCTGAGTGTGGTGAGTTGGTGCAACGTGGTGCACCGCAGATGTCTGCGCCGCTAAGGGGATGCGTAGGTGCTTCTGCAATACAAATAATTAGTAACATCTCATAAGAAAACATCCTGGTTTGGGCTAAAAACACTTCAGATATTAAAGATCATTTCATTTTTACAAGTAGGGAGAAACACAGAGTCTCCAAGTACCCAAAAACCCGGCTTGGTCTCACGGTGCCGATCTCTCTTGCAGGGCGAGTGGGAGAAGCAGCCGCTTCCCACCATCACCGAGAGGCTGCGGGAGCCCGTCCCTCGCTGCCCGCCCGCCCCGGGGCCTCGGCCTGCCGCCCCCGTCCCCCTCAACCTGGGCGAGCTCAGGAGGGACTGACGCGATGCTCGCTCCCTTCCATCGAAAAGCAGCACCTCCAGGCAGGAGCATCCATGGGGAACGTTGTCCCGTTGCTCTCCCGGCACCCCTGCCCGCACAGCGACGCCGGCCGGTGCCCCGGCCCCTGTCTCCGGAGGAGGTTAGGGCTCACAAGTTAGAGTTCAGAAAGTACTCTGGAGCTGGAAAGCGCTATATTTAGTGAGTTATTAGCAATCCCGGCTCTGAGTAATGCTGCTTTCCGCCCCCAGAATAATAACGTGGAGGTTTGCTATTGTGCCGAACCCAGCACGGCCCCGGGGAGGGCGGGGGGAGAAGCCTGTTTTCCCACGGAGAAACTGAGGCACGGAGCAAAGACCCGCGTGGGAGCAGCGTACAAGCCTTCCCAGAGCCCCACGGTCCCGTCTAGCTCAGGGAGGCTCCGTGGGCGCTCTCCCACGCCGGCACCCTCGGCGGGGATGGAAGGAGGGAGGGAGGGATGTCGCGACGCCCACCCGGCGCTCGCCTTCCCGCTGCAGGGACTGCGGCTCCCCGCCGCGCTCCTCCTCCCACTCCCCCGCACCGGGGATTATTCGTCTTGATGCCACCAGATGCCAATGGCCGGGAACAAATGATACTCCTGTGATGGGGTTTAGAAAGGGAGAGGGATGATGGGGAGGGCCAAGGGGGGCGGGGGAGGGGGGAGACAAACCTTTTGACAGAAATGTAAAAAAATAAAAAAAAAAAAAAAAAAGAAAGAATGGCTTTTTTTGCTGTTGAGCTCCAAAGGGAAAATATTCGGGAGGAGCAGAGGAAGGGCCGGCGGAGCTGTAGGAGAGCCCCTCGTTCCCAGCCAGGCACCTGCCCCTCGCTGCCCCGGAGCGGGTGGGATCCGGGGCAGTGCGGCAGCCGAAACCTGCCCCCCCCGGGAACCTTGGGTTTAAGGAAAAATCTCAGGTCGGAGCACTGAGGATCAGAAAGGCTTTTTTGAAGCGAAACATTATCTTTGCAGGAACGCGGCAGACCCCTGGCTGAGCAGGGGGGGCAGTGGTCTCCTCGCACCTCTTCCCTTTTACCAGCTCCCTCGTTTATTCCCAGGACAAACGGACAGGACTGCGGCCACCCCTTCCCCTGCCCTCCTCCTGGGCAGCATCGGGGAGTGCAATCACCTCCTATTCAGAGAAAAATTCATCCCAGTCTTGGTTTTTAATGTTTCCGGTAAAACCAAAGCATTTGAGAGTTCAAACTCTTGCCCATGGCGCCTGTTGCATGAGGCTAAGGAACCGAAATCAGCTCTAAAGAGGGTATAAACCAAGCAAACCTGGTCAAGGGAAATAAAGCGAAAAGCAAATGCAGTGTGATTATTTCTTCGGGCGGGTGAAAGCTTCAGCAGAGATCAGGCCCTTGCTGCACTGCTGAAGATGGAGCCCAGCAAGGGGACCAGAGCAAGGGACGATGACGGGGACGGGCTGGGAGCAGCTGCCCCTTCCCCTCCGCAGCGGGGGTTCATGGGCCACGTGCACGTGATGAAAAGCCTTCCCTGACACCTCCAACACTGACTCTGCGCTGCTGGAGGCTGCGGGGCTGGCAGCACACAGCTCAGCCTCTGCGTGCATCGCCCTCTCCGTCGGGAACTAAAAGGAGCCACCTCCAAGGTGACCTTCGGGAAGACGCCAGCAGAGCAGACGGGACCGCCGAGCCGCCGGCGGCCGGGGGCCAAGGGCAGCGCTGGTGTCAGTGCCCCCGTCAGTGAGCTTACACCACAGCGCTGAGCTGGTCCTGCCCGTACGGGAACAGCCCAGAGGACACACAAACACAAACCGTACTGGCAAAGCGGCCGCGGGTCAAAACATTCATCAAACTCTTCTTCCTTCTCTAAATTCAGAGGCTGCACGCACACGCTCACGCAGCAAGGACCCAGATTCCAACGGAACTTGCCTTCGGGAGTTTCTTTTATTCTCTGGGGCACAACAGGAGAATCTCTCCCCAGTTAAGCATCAAGGGGCCGCATGGCACCACCGCGTTTTCCTCGCTTCAATCCCAGGGGCCGGCGCAGGCTGGCAGCACTCCCTGGGCACCGACGCGCTCCCGTTGCCACGGTTAAAAACTGGGACGTGTCTTTACTCTCGTCCTCCCACAAATGGACAGGGTCATCGTTCAGGTCTGGGGAGGACCGACCCTCCCCACCTTCCGCACAACCATCACACACTGAGGCACCACTTGAGCACCACCAACAAAATCGAAGCAGGCACTGAACGTTTCGCACCCCAGGGTTGATTTTTTAAAGGGCCTTAGGTGCCAGTTACCACTGAAGGCAACAGAAGTTGGTGCTTAAACTCCCTCTGAACTTTGGAGCCGCAAGGAAGAACTTTGCCAAAGCAGGACCTGAAGGTCCAGCTGTGACCGAGATGAGATGGGATGGAAGGACGAACCTGTGCTTGCAGAGATGGGAACAGCACGCCTGGAAACCCCCTGGGTAAAGCCAACGATTTCAGGGTGCGGAAGAACCCTGCAGTGGGCAGAGCATCCACGGTGTGAGCCTGGGCAATGCCCCTGGGCCCCCTGCCCCTTCCCTCCGTGGCCCCCATGAGCGCTCCCACCCCAGCACCACGTCCCCAGGGCCCAGCCGGGACGAGGTGACACCCACCAGAGTCAGACGCAGCAAGGGACCGGAGAGACAGCAGGTTTGGAGGCTACAGCTGTTATTAACAGCAGAGTTAGTTTAAAAAATTCATTTCCAGGCAGCGTGAAACTACATTTTGGGGGAAAGGGTTTCCAGCAAAGTAAAAAATTGAAACCACTTCATTTGCAGTCAAGTAAAACACTGTTTTCAGGCCAATTAACCCGTGGAAAAGAATTATTGCTGTAGCTGTACTGCTTCATTTAGAAAACGTAGGAACAAAATCTTTGGACCTTTTGGAATCTCTTCCTCATCTTCCCCTCTAATTTGACCCAAATTTTCTTGAAGAGTTTGCTGCAGATGTTTGCCTGGCTCTCCCAGCAGACCCTGGAGCCAGCTGGGGCACCCGGGGGCTGGGAATTCAGCCGGCAGCTCCTAATGGCACCTTCCCTCTCCCCATCCCAGCGTCCGCAGCACCCGCTCGCTGGCCCCGCGCTGCCGCACTCTCAGTAAAAGCCCTTCACTCGCTTGTTGTCCGGGTCGAACGGGGACTTGGTGTGTGCTCGGGCAGGGTAGGTCACCCCCATCCGCTCCAGCTCGTAGCTGCCGCTCTTCACGAAATCCAGCGAGACCTGCAAGGCACAGCCATGGCGAAAGCCCCGTTAGGTGCTGCGAGGCACCGGTGGGACACCAGCCCCCTGCCACCAGCCCAGCCCCATCGCCGGGCAAGCCCCCACAGCACCCCCCAGATAGGTTTTCCATAGAAAACCTGGCTCTGCCATCCCAGGAGGATGCACGGAGAGCAGGAAAATAGATTTTTAAAAGCATTCAACTAAAAAAAAATTAAAAGAATGCAGTATTCAGGGGGGTTTTTTTTGAGGGTTGGGTTTGTTTTTTCCCCTGTGGATTTTTTCAATGCCACCCAGCGCAAGGGGCACTGACGGCCCCTTGATGTGGGACCTCCTTGCCAGAGGGGCCAGAGCAGGCAGGCTGCGTGCAGGGACGGCACACCCGAACGGGGTCAGCCCTGGCTGCAGGAGGGGACCGCGGTGGCAGCCAGGATGTCACCGCTTGTTGTGACGAGCGTGGGCTGTCCCCTCCGCCTGTGAGAGTCACCCAGTGCCAGGCAGTGCCGGCAGCTGAGACACTTGGAAGGGCTGGAGACTCTCAATGCCGGTGTGTTCTTATCACCTGGAAATTGTCAGCGATTCAGCAAAANACTTGCGAGAGTCACCCAGTGCCAGGCAGTGCCGGCAGCTGAGACACTCGGAAGGGCTGGAGACTCCCAATGCGGTGTGTTCTTATCACCTGGAAATTGTCAGCGATTCAGCAAAACCCAGCTTTTTTGTTTCTCTCCTCTCCGCCTCACCCCTTGCACCTCTTCTGCTCCTCTGACTCTTTAGCCCCGACGCCACAGAGACAGCCCCATCCTGGATCCCCCTTCCCAGAGCCGGGGAGCATCACACCCGGTCGCTGCAGGGCTGTATCCGCGGGAGGGAAACCAAAGGGCCACAGGAAACACAGCGAGACCCTGGGCAGCCGTGCTGGGCGCCCCACTGCCGGGGAACTGGGAAGAGGGGGGCTCTGCGTGCCCTCCTCCAACGGCTCGGGGTTGGTGTGGGTTCTGGGTCCGGCACCAAGCTCCTGATGGGGACAGCACGGGGCAGGGTCCCGGTGCGGATCCCCCGAGGGATCTGTCCTCCCTGCACAGCAAAACTCCCCCCTCCTGCTGCAATTACTGCCCAAGCCAAGCGGGAGTTATCCCAGGGAGCGGGGAGATGCGGGCTGCACATTAACATCTGCTTAACGAGCGCTGCTTCCCAGCTGCAGCCAGCCGGAGCGGCCACGCAGAGGAGCTGGCAGGGCTGGGGACCCCATGGCACGACCACCCGTACGTGGTGCCTCTCCCCACCACTGCCATTTCGGCCCCCCCGAAGCCCAGCAGGCAGCTGCCTGCCGCCAGCCCCACAGCACGCTGCGGCGGCAGAGCTTTCCCTGCAGCGCGTGTGCGAGCGGGGAGAGCGGCGCGATGGATGCACCCGGCGGGGATGCACTCAGCGCCGCTTTGCCGCATCAGTGCCTCGCCAGAGGCAGGAGGGGACCGTCTCCCCGCCGCCACCTCCATCCTGCTGCCTGGGGCAGGCGGGGGCGGCCGGGAGAGGGAAATGTAACAGGGAGCAGAGAGTGGGAAAGGGGGAAAGGAAAGGGAGGTCTAGAGGCGAACATCCACGGTGGGGACAAGAGGTGGTCCCCAGGGGCTAAGGGGGCAACTGGAACCCAAAACCACTTGACTCGGGAGTCTTGCACTGATGCAGGATTAAAAGTCAAGGCAAGCAAGAGGATGAAAGCACAAACATATGCACTGCTCTGGGTTTGCAACAGGGAGGGTCCCTGGGGACGTCATCCACAGCCCTCTGTCTCTACACGGGTTCCCTGGCCTCTGCCTACAGCACGCTGCTTAATGAGGGCATCTGATTTACTATCCAGGAGTCTCCCAGGGTTAATTAAGAGCCTGCTGCGCTCCTATTGGCCATTACTCCCCATAACATAAGTTAATTCACTGCTGCAATTAAATACTCGGTTGCAATTAACATCTGAGGCAGGGCTTGAGCTGGAGAGCTTTGCTGGGACCACGCAGAGCGACAGCCGGGGAGACCGACCTCACCGCCGAGCCGTGGCATCCCTCACCCTCCGGCCTCCCGCAGGGAAAGCATGGGGGGGGGGCTGCCCCGTCTCGCTCCTCAGATGACAGCGAGTTTGCCAACGAGTTTGTGCATACAGCTTCAAAACCAAACACGCGCTACGCTCCCCGCCCCGGCAAGCCCCCGCTGTGGGGAAGGAGGCGCAGCCGCCCCGGGGGCTGGCGGTGGGGGGGGGTCTGTACTCACCGGGCCCCCTGCGGGGTCACGGATGTAGCCGTAGGCGATGGTTTTGTCGATGGCAAATCCAAAGTCTGCCCGACGGATGTGGCCGACCACCTTGCCGTCCCTCCAGACCGCCTCCAGGCCGAACATGGGCACCTTCCTGCAAAGGCGAAGGCAGAGCTGACGTCAGCAAAGCCCCACATTGGGACCCCACCGGGGAGAGGGGCTTGGGGGGACCGGACCCTGGCTCTGCCCACGTGCCGGGGCTCCTGCTGCCCACAGGTTCATTAACCTCCCCGTGCTGATGCCAGGTGCTGGAAAAGCCCCTCCAGCCCAATTTGCAAAACCTCCCGCTGTTCTGGGTGAAACAAGATAAACCCACTCCCTGTCACACCGCTTCCAGCTCCCATTAAACATCCAGCAGGGAATTCGCGGTGGGATTTAAATTAGAGATGGAATTAGAGCATGGAAAACAGCCGAGCCGGCTTGCAACTGAGCTCCACATGCGTGCCCAGGCGAAAGGGTGGACGGGGATGGCTGAAGGTGCTCGTCCCAGGGCGGCTGCTGGCGTTGGGTGCTGCCCAGCGCTGAGCGGCGCCCGGCAGTGGTACTCACTCCTCGGTGGTGAAGCAGACGAGACGGCGGAAGATGCCCTTGGCTTTTTGAGCTTCCACAGCCTCCCGGCCCAGGAAGGGGATGCCGGACTTGAGCTTGCAGGTGAAGGCCAAGCCTGCTTCTAGCGGGGTATCGTCGGGGCGCAGGTCTGCGTGCCAGTGCCTGTACCCTGCAGAGCGCAAGCACGGGTCAGCCAGCCTCTCCCTGCCGCGGCAGCAAGCCCAGGGTGAGCAGCATCAGGAGACCCAGACATCACCCCTGCCTCTTGCACTCCCCTGTTGCTCTCGATTCACTCGCCCCTGGAAAAAGCACCCTCGAGAGGTGCCCGTGTTCGGGAAGTCTCAGCAAGGAGCGCTGGGGCCGGTCGCATCTCTGCCAGTAGCTGCCAGACCTCCAGTCACACCAACCCCACACTAAAATTCACTTGCCCTGGTCCCCTGGCTGGAGGCAAAGCAGTGAGCGCTGCTGTAAGGAAAGCAAGAAACCTTTCTCGATGCTGAGGCTGTCGATGGCTCTGTAGCCGGCGTTGGTCATGCCGTGCCGGGCACCCGCCTGCATCACCGCCTGGTAAACCTTCACGCAGTCCGCCTTGGGCACGTGCAGCTCCCAGCCCATCTCGCCGACGAACGACAACCTCATGGCACGGACCTGCGAAATGCAAGAGGCCAAACATCCCTGCGGATGGAGCCGGGCTGTGCAGCACGGGAGAGGCTATGGAGCCACGTGCCGCCACGGCGGGCGGAAAGCCAGCTTGCCCGGGAACCCTGTGCAAACGCCCTGCTTTAGTAGAAGGCATTTCTTTGCTCTCCCTAGTGCACAAAGCCAGGGTCAGACTGAATTTCTCATCTCTGGACAACCTAAACTTGGCACCTTGAACCCGGACATCGTCAGCGCCCAGGAGGGACGGCCAGTGGGCAGAGGGGGCTACGCTCAGCATCCTCCGGCCACCGATCCCAGGGCTGTCACACCAGCGGGGCTGGGGTTAGACATGATGCTCCGGCTCCAGCTGGGCTTTTGTCTCCCTCTGCTGATCCATCGACACCAGAAGAAAGCCCACAGGCACCCCCAGCCCTGCGTCTCCCCAGATCAGCCCGTCAGACGGGGAAGACGGTCCCCAGCAGGACTGTCCTGCTTTGGAACACTTTGTGGCTGCTGTCCTCTGGGGATGTCCCTCACTTGGGATGGTGCTCCCATGGCAGAGGCACCCAAAGGCCCGTCGTTCCTGGCCAGGGGTTGAGCCCGGCATCCCAACCCATGTCCCGCTCGCCCCAGGGGGATGCTCCGGTTTCTCCCAGTGGAGGTGGTGCCCCAAAGCGTTACTCTCTGCTGCCAAATTAGCTCCACACCGAATGCATGCAGCGCTGAAGAGGAACGAGCAGATCAGCACAGGGGACTCGGTGCTTCCCGGGGGAAGGCTCATCCTCGGAGATACGCCTGCCTGCACTCCCCGGGGCACAGACCTCCTGCCCGTGCTGGGACTGCCCTGCCTGCTTCTCCCCCAGGCAGGCTTGCCTGCATCCACCTGTTATCCCTACTGAAACAGCCTGCATTCCCAAAGCTTTCCAGGCTGGTTGGGGCCACCCCAGCTCGGGCACCTTCCCTGAAAAGACCCCTTGAGTCTGAGCTGCATTTCCCTCTGCTTCATCCCTTCGGATTTCTCTGCTTCCTCCCCCACAAAAACCCCTCTGGTTCACCCCTTTGGATGCACATCCACTGCAAATCCATACCTCGCTTTGGGAGAGAGATCAACTCCAGATTTTCACGCCAGATTGTGATCTGCAGTCTTAATAAAGCAGTTTTCAGCTGGGAAGAGACTCCCAGGCTGGTTCTGTTGGCCGCGTGCGCCCCGCAGCTCTGGGGCCATCTTGCCCATGCTGGCTCTGGATGCCATCGGGACAGAAGCTGCATCTTGCCGGTTGCTGAGCTCCTACTAACTGGGACCTGCTCTCAGCTGTGCTCTCTAAACCCCAGTATAAACAACAACAGATAACAGCAGCCGCTGCCCGAAACAGGCAGTGGCAGGCACGAGAACTACCAAAGGGTGCCCGGGCTCCCCGCTGCGAGGACGGCCGGTTGGTGATGGCTGAGAACCCAAATCCATCCTTGCTTCCCCCAGCGCCCCCGTGCTCTGCTGGCACTGCAAAAATAATGTCCCCAAGCAGAGTTTAAGGCAGCTTTTAAGAGGCCTTAATCTTTACAACAGGAGTGGTGAGGAGGAAGGAATGCCATAGTTATTGGGAATTTATTTTGGGCCTCCTCACAAGAAGCCATACCCAGAGTCATCCTTCCTTCGGTCCCCGCCACAGCCCCGCAGCGAAGCACAAAGGCTGGCAATTGCTTTTCGAGGTGCACAAGCGCAAGGGGTGTGGAGAAGCTTTTCGCTCCGCACAAAAGTGTCATCTAATTAGGGAACAGCCAGAGATCAAGCTGCTGCAGCCAGCTACCATCTTCATCACGGCAGAAGATGCTCTGGGGATTGACAGGCGACTTCCCGGCTCATTAACCCAGCCCGCCACTCAGCACTCAGCGCTGCAGCTAAAGTGCACTTTACTTTCAGGAGCAAGTTACTCCTGGGAGAAACGTCCCCCCCCCAAACCACCCCTGCTCCAGAGGAGCGAGCATCCTGGCGAGAGCGGCGAGGCAGAGCAGTGCCCCATAGAAAACAGGTCTCCTCGGGAAAATGAGGGTGCCAGTCATTAGCTTTGCACCCGCAGGGGGTGGGGGTTGCACCCACGCATGCGTCCCCCGGGCAGGGGTGGGCACCCCCCTGCAGAGGCCAAGGGGGTTGTCAAGGCTGGGCTCAGCCGCTCCAGCCGGCTTGCTGCTAAATTCCCCTAGGAACAGCTTTTTCTGTTAGATTTCAGCTGGAGCTATGAAATAGCATCAATTCCTGGGCCTTTCAGCAGCAATTCAAAAGCATTTTAAGTATTCTAGAAAATGAAAACCTGAACTTTACCCTGTATCCAGCAGTGACATTCAAAGGGGGACCTTTCTCTGCTGTTCAATACAATGAGAGATGCTATATATAAACTCACAAACCGATTGGTAATTTCCAGAGTCATTAACTCTGCTGGAACTCTCCTTTCACTCCAGCTGATTTTGTTCAACTACTGAGTTAATGCATGAAAATCTCAGCGATAACTTTTTAAAGATGTTGGGTTCAGTTTAATCCCCCTGGAAGACGATAATATCAGCGAAGGCTTCAGCCTGCTCTCCTGAGAAACCCTCCTACTCTAATTTCGGTGTGGGATGGAGTCCCCTGTGCTCATTGTGTGCCGGGGGCCTGATGGAGACCTCCCGAAGGGTGGCCCCGGCAGCAGGCAGGGTGACCCCCCCCCCCGAGCCCAGCGCCCTGGGGCAGGAAAGCTTTTTTCCTACAGTCAGGGCATTCACACCCTAAAGACGCCACAAAATTTCTACCAGCTATTTCATCCACACAGCACTGGATTATTTTTTGTAAACTTGAAGCAAAATGCAAATAAACTTATCACGCTCTTGAAGACAGGAACATTTATACACCTTTCCCAGGGGATAAGTAGATTATTACAAGATGTTATCAGCTTGCCATAGGCATGCAGGGGAGGAGGTAGCGAGGGTTGTAACTCACCAGTGGAAACTAAAACTCAACATGTTAGACAGCCTGCAACAACGGATTGGCCTTCGGGTCCCCCGTGCCACTGTCCCCCCTCCAGGGGACTCTGGACACACTGTGGGTTTACAGTACCCGGAGCACAGGGCACACTGACGGTGATGGTTTGGAGAATTAATCCAAGTTGGGCAAAATCTGTGGTTTAGTTAAACCACCCTAAACCCTGGCAAGGCTCTTGCTCACAAATCAAGTAGCCTTAATTTGATTTAGCAGCAATCCCTTCAGCAGCCAGCTGCATTCGAATTAAAGCCGCTTTAATTCCGAATGAAAAGTGTCCGCACACGGCTTAACCCAATTTCACTAACATCCAGCCTGCCTCCGGCTCCCTGTTCTCCTGCTGCCTTTTTATGAGATTTACCGCTGCACCTTCACCCCCTTCGTCTCCCATCAGCCACCGGCCCGAGAGCCAGAGCGAACGCTCGGCACGGTCCCTGCTGCCAGCCAGCTGCTCCGGGCGGGAGAGGGATGCCCTGGGACCGCTGCCTGCCCAGATTTCCCACGGGAAGGCCGGGGTACAAACTCTACCCCCTCTCCCAAAGAGGTGTTTTTGCAACAGAAGGAATATTTCATGTGGGGTAAACATCAATAAAAAATCAAGGCAGAGATTCTCAGGCAAACCTTGTGAAAGCTTTTCCCCGATACCAAAACTTGCCAGCGGCAGGTTTGCCCAGAGTGTTTCTCTTTTGACAAAACGGCACTTCACGGTCACCAACTCTTCTACTTAGAGTGTTTCAAGGAGGCTAAATCTGCAGCATCCCACACGACAAAACTCCCCAAAGAACTGCCATCACCCCCTTTCCTCAGGGATAACTTCAGACCACGTTGCTCTCCACCGGGTGAGATGGGGGAGAGATTTTCTCACTGCCCCACACCAGGCGAGACAGAGGAGTCCAACCAAGCCGGCAGCCCCGCGAAACCTCACAGCAAACCCCGGGGACCGATCTGCCTCTTTGCAACACAGCAAAGGACACCAAACCGCTTTTGGTTGCGCCTTCCTCCCTCCACACCTCCGAGCGATGCCACACAATGCGTTAAACCCGTTGCTGGGGGTCCTGGCAGAGGTGCCGGGCTGCCAGCCTGGGCAAGGTGCATCTCCTGCGGCTTGCTGAGGACTGTGGCACTCGGGACAGCAGTGCCCGTGCCCGCCCCGTGCTCTGCAGGCAGCGCAGGCGAAGCGAGCTCACCTCCATCTGCAGAACACCGCACGGGCACTGTCTCCCCAGGCGACGCGCCGGGGCGCAGGAGCCGGCCCACATCCCCCACCCATCACTCCCCACCAAGCCGGCCAGCCCTGCTGGTTTCCACCATCGCCCCCAAAGGGCTTCTCGTCCCCTCGCTGTGACGCCGAGGGGCTCAGCCTGAGGCGTTAGCGCGCAGCGTTACCATTTCTGCGTTTTTCTTGCATAACCACTGACGTGAGCCCCGGTGTCTGGGCAAAGGCAGGATGATCT
Organism: Himantopus leucocephalus; assembly: GCA_003993805.1. NCBI lineage: Eukaryota > Metazoa > Chordata > Aves > Charadriiformes > Recurvirostridae > Himantopus > Himantopus leucocephalus. The sequence goes on from RSEF01000017.1 coordinate 7,976,807, forward strand.
GCGCTTGTACAGAAAGCTTAAGGTTGTCAGACTTCGCCTGTGATCAAATACGCCGGCTCCACACGCTGCCCAGCCCTTACCACCGCTACTTGACGTGCTTTACATTAAACCATCCCTATTGGTTTTTTGTGAGTAGGGGGAAAGGAGTGGATCTAGAGTGTCAAATAAATCTCCTTGTCACCAGAGCTCGCCCCTAATCTGTGGGAGGTGTCTTGTTCTTCCGACAGCGCTGCAAAGCCGTAAGTAGCCATGTCCCACGCTCAGCCCGGGCTACAACACTGCCAGGCGGGCTGGGAGAGCAGGATGGCACCTGGCAAGCAAATGGGGAGGAAAACACCCCAGTTTTTGGCCTTTTCCAACAAAAAAACCCCAACAAAACTGTCAAGCTCTCCACTGCAGCAATGTGGAGGCGGACGGAGCAGAGGATGCTCGGCCGCGCAGGCTGGCGGGCGGTCCCCCCAGTGAACGGACCTCCCCGGGAGCTGGAGGGCCCGGCCCCGTCCTACCGTGCATCCTGCGGCCGTGGTGAGTTTGTGGGTGGAGAAGGGGAAAGCTTCATTGCTGAGGTCGGTGTCGAGCACTTCTTGGAGGACGACGCGGCTGTGGGGGAAACCGCAAAGCGGCCACGGTGAAGGGACGTAGCTCACCAGCACCGTCTGAAGATTATTGCTAAAACTTGCTTTCTCATCTTGTTGGCAAGACAGACGTCTCCCTCTGAAGGGGACCTCACGTGGGTGACATGCCATGCTGTGAGAGCCTCAAAAGAAACGCCAGTTCCCCAGCAAATGGCACATCGCTCCAGCCAGACCATTGCCTGGTGCCATGGGGCTCACGCCATCCATCCCTTCCCTCCATCCCAGTATCCCTCCATCCACCTCTCCACGGGCCAGGCATCAGGGTGAAAGGGGGGGGGGCCGCGGCGCTCTCCCCGCACTCACCTCAGCGGGCCCTGGATGCTCATCATGCCCAGCTCCTCCGAGCAGTCCAGGAGTTTGCACTGGAGCTTCATGTCCTGCAGCACGGTGGTGATGTGCGACCAGTTGTGCTGAGCCACGGCCCCGCCGATAGCTAAGTAGTAGCCGTCCCCTGGAAGACACCCCCCGGCAGCCTTTCAGGCTCGAGAACGTCGGGCTGGGGGCGATGCCCAGCTCACCTCAGGGCTGGATTTGCTCTCCGGAGGCTGAGCTGCAGCTCTGAGCCTCTCCAGCTTGCAAAACCCCAGGGAAAAAGCCAAGAAACAGGGGGTTACGTAGTGCTGGGGCAAGGGAGGGCTTTGGGGCTCTGCTAACATTCACTGCTGCCTCTTAATTGTGGGGCTCAGCACAATAAAAACCAAATGACCATTAAAACCTTAAAGAAGAAAAGGTAAAAAAACCCCATGTGAGCCCTGGAGGTGCCTCTGTGTGTGTGAGCATGGTGGGAAGAGAAAAAACTCTTTGTCCCTTGAGGCCAACAGCAAAAGCATCTGCTCTTTAGTCCCAGTATAGAGCAGATGCCAAAGCTGGGAGGGAGCTGGGAGCTCCAGGTGGGAGCAGGGAGGGGTGCAGCGACCGGGCCATAGCCAGTGCAGCGGCTGCGCTGTATATGAGGAGGAATTTCATCTCGTCAGTAATCCTGGGTGGAAAAGTCCCCAGGGATGGGGTTTGAGAGCTGATTAATACGTAATCAATCTTCCCTCTGTCTTTCCTCCCGCTACAAAATTGCTCTCTGATAATCTGTCATAACGATAATAAGTGCAGCCACCTACTGTAATTGGAAAAATAGACTTTGCTGCGATTAAACTCCTCCATCGCCCGACAAACCCTGCAGCTCTGCCATCCGCTTCCCGTCACCCTCCTGCCCCCCGCGCGCTCCCCAGACGAGTGGGGTGCAGGATTGGCCCACGGGGAGGGAAGAGCCCACTGGCACCCGACCACCCCAGGGAAAAGGCGAGATTGCACCCACGACACCCACCGCCCCGGGGGCTGCACCGCCGCAGGGCTGGTCCCTTCCACGCAGCGGCTCTGAGGGTGGCACTGCGTGGGGATGGGGCACTGTGGGCGCTGGGCAGCCCAGTGCAGACCTCCCTTCTGGTGGCAGCCCCGGTGCCACCAGGCACGGCACTCGGCAGCGCTGCCAGAGACCAGCTCAGCGTCCTCCGCATCCTCCTCTGCTGCTGCCTAATGCCATTCCTGCCCTCTGGGCTGACTGCTCTGCTCCCTTTCAATTCCTCTTTATCACAGCTGATAAGGACCTGGGGAGAGGTCAGAGCCACCAGCCGGGGCTGGACAAACCCAATAATGGCAATGAGCAGTGCAGGCCCCCGGGGACAAGGGGGATAATTGGGTTACAGGGACCCAAGGGTAGAGGTGGAAAAAGCCAGGTGGCTGCCATTAGGTAAATGCAATCATCCCCGCGCCTGCAGCCCCCGAGCGTGGCAGGGATGGAGGAGATGCTGGCAGGCCTTGGACTGAACCTGCCGCCATGGCTTCCCGGGGCTGGAAAGGTCTTTGCGTGCATCGACACAGCTGAAAAAGTCAGCAGGAGAGGCTGGGAGCTGAACTGCGGGAGGGTAAACCCACCCAGCGGTGTCCCCCCCCCGAGACCCACGGCAGCTGCAGAAACGCGCCCACCTCCAGCATCCCCGTGCTCAGGGCTTTTACCTTCGAAGGAGGGGGCCAGGGGGGAGGCGGGGTCCCCGGGGCTGATCCGGCTGACAGTCAGGTCACTCTCCACGCCGCCGCGCTTGTTCAGCATGCAGGTGTACACGGTGGAGCCTGGGGGAAGGAGACGGGCACCGCTGCCCATCAGGCAGCCCCGGCACAGAGCCACGGCCCCGGCAGAGGGAGAGGGGTAGCAGGAAGGTTTGTCCTCATCGTTACGTCAGCTGCCACTGCCTGGGTATGCCCTGACCCACCCAGGATGTCCCAGCACCGGGAGGGGAAGAGGAGCCATGCTTTTTCCCCTTGAGATCTGTGTGAGGACCTGAAGCTGCATCCTTGGAAATGCCATCAGCTGCCTCCCAGCCCCGGAGAAGGGGGCAGCATCTCCCGGTGCAAACCACGGCTGGCGAGGGTGGTGCTTGATGGACTCCAGTACCCATCACATCTCCAGCTGTGAGCCACAGCTGGAGCCAGAGAGCCAGACTCCCCCCCCCCCCCCATCCTC
>RSEF01000017.1:7991718-8006194 GCA_003993805.1 Himantopus leucocephalus
AAAAAAAAAAAAGGTGTGGAAATAAACTTTTTAGTTTTCCCATGGTCATATAAAAATTTTTTAAAAGAGAAAATTTTGGGGACGTTTTCTTAACAAATAGTTACGCCAATAGGAAAAACAGAAACCCTGAAATTCTCCACGTTTAAAGCCAAAACTCTCTGACACATCCGGAGCCAGCCTGCACAACCGATCCGCTCCATCCCAGCACATCCCAAGCCGTGGGCATCCCCTGCGCCCCCACCGCCCCCACCCTGGGGACCCCCCCTGCGCTGTGTCCATCTCCTCACCGGCCGTGTGCCAGGTGGTGCCCGAGGTCAGGCGGTCCCTCTCCAGCAGCACGACGTTGGTGACACCCTGCTTGGCCAAGTGGTAGGTGGTCTGGCAGCCCAGGCTGCCCCCCCCGACCACCACCACCTCGGCCGAGGCCGGCGGGGGCTGGCTGGGCTCCCCGCTCCTGGAGCCTTCCTCCTTCAGCGTCTTCTGATACGGGACGCTCTTCTTTGATGTGGGGCCCGTCGCGCTGCTTAAGGGACGGGGGCTTCTCCAGGGGGCCGGCAGGCGGCGGGGGGCGGCCGCCCTCAAGGCGCAGCTCACGTAGGACATCTCCACCTGCAAATCCCCCAAAAGACACCTCACTGGCAACGGGGAGGGGACCGTTTCGGTGGCAGCAGCATCTCTGGGTGCTGCGCAAGGGGCTGAGCAGCTCACGGTGGTTGGATCGAGCCCCAGGGCTCGTCCCGGAGCGGGCTGCTGGGACCCCCTTCCAGCCGGGATCCCCGCTGCACGCGTGTGCACTCCCAAACACCCTTCGGAGGGGCCCCACTTAAAAAAAGGGGGTTGGAAAGCACAGGACACTGCAACGCCTGTGCTCGCTCATGCCTGCACAAACCACTTTATTTTTTATTTTTTTTTCCCCCCTTGCGTTCAGGAGCTGTTTGGCCACAATGAAGGCACGAGGTTTGCTCCCTATCTAGAGAGGGCGGCGAAACGGCTGCTGGTGGGGGACGGGGACAGATCCTGCCTGCGGACACCCCAGTCCCTGTGCGCTGGGCTCCTGGCTGGGGACGTGGCTCGGGGTTTGCTCCGGCCGCACGGTTTGGGTGCACAAGTGGGGTCCGGCAGGCCAGCGCCATCCCCTCCCACGCGAGCCACGGGCCGTGGCCGGGGGCTGCCCCACAGCTTACACCCCCACTGAGCCCCCGCTCGCAGCCACGCGGCCTCCCCGAAGCCCTCGCCGTCCCCTCGCTGTCCCCCCGCAGCCCAGCAAAGACACAAACTCCCGCTGGGGAAATCCCGCGACACCCGCAGCCGTTTCTCGGACAGCCCACGGCAGATTCCCACCGCCCGCAGCCGCCGCTCGCCCGGGTCCGCTCACCGGCGAGGCTCGCTCCGGGCTGGCTTTCCCTGCTGCGATGGCCGTGGGGCCCCTTGCCTTCCTCCGATGCTCTCCTCCTCCTCCTCCTCCTCTTCCGTGCACGGCTGTCCCCTGCAAAAAACATTAACCAGCTGGCGAGCGGAGCCAGCCCCGGCGGCCGGGACACAGGGGCTCACCTCCCTCTTACCCCTTCTCGTGGCTCTGCTGTTTCTCGACGAAGAAGTAGTCAGGCAGAGCGGAGAAATTCAAAACGGAGGAAAATGCTGCTTTTCTTCCCGGCTCGGTGCCCAGCAGAGAACAAACAGCCCAACTGGGGCCAGCAGGGACTCGCAGCCTCCGGGGCTCGCTCGGCGCTGGCGGGAGCCGTCAGCTGGATGCCAGAAAGCAAACACGGCGAGGAAAGGCACCATCTGACCCTCCTGCTGGAGTTCCCAGCAGTTACATTTTAAGAGCAGAATTAAAATAAATTCGCACATTTCCTAAGCCAGACCCGAGACCTCAAAGCGAAGGTGGGAACACCAAAAAAAAAAAAAAAAAAAAAAATTAATTTAGAGGGGTTAGGAAAGTGAGCTTTCGATTTAGATCTCCCAACCTGAGGGTTTATTGTTCCTCCTGCTCAGGACTCACCCCTGAAATTAGGGCCTGTTTGGGCAGGATACACAAGCAGCGCATGTTCTTTAAAGGCGGCTCCGAAGGACCTGATTCGGCTATCTCGGAGAAGCAGAGGTCGGGGTGGAGCCGCGGTTTGGCCGGCGGTTGGTGGGGTCCCCGAGGTCTGAGCAGCATCGTGGTCCCTGCAGTGTCCCCCGGGCAGCATCACCCGCCCATGGCCCCATGGAGCCCCGGGACAGTGTTTTGGGGCGCTTTTATCATTCAACAGCACTGTGACCCTGGGAAAGTGCCCCCCGCTGCTCCCCACTGCCCCACGTCTCTGGTCTCGCACACTGAACACACCGTGGTACCCAGTTTGTGTCCAAATTCCCCCAGTTTGGGAAGGGTTTGAGTAGAGGCAGAGGGGTTCGCTTGTGCCAGCATTAGCCCCTGTCTCAGGCAGCATTTCTCTCCTTCTCCCAAAGATAAAACCGGTTTCTAAGTTTTAAAGAGAGTGCCCCAATTCCTCCAGACTTCTCTGTGGACTAATTGCTCAAAATAACCACAGCGATGCAAACAAGTCTAAACTCCTGTTTGCAGTGGGGTGTTTCTGTTTGACAGGCCAGAACCGTTTCATCAGCATGTACTAATTATAAATACGACCTTTGGGTTAGACCAGACCTAAAACAATACAAGACCAAGTATGAATTCAGCAGCCCGAGCCGTTCACCAAGCTCAGGACAGACAGCAGAGAAAGCGACGGCGACTTCAGTCCCTCCAAGCCCCAGAGCCTTGATGCAGCTCCAGAGCAGGAACGAGGGTGGTTATTTTTATTGATGGTCCATCCAATGTAGAGGGACCCTAAGCCAGTTCCAAGTCTTTTCCCTGTAATTCTTAGATCAGTTATAAAATAAAGGAGCGTAGCGGTTTGCACGCGTCAGCTGGAGTTTTTCTAGGTCACAGAAAACATTATGGCTAATGCAGGAACGAACAATCCAGGCGTGCTGCGGCGCTGCGGCTGATCACTGTGTGCACTGGGCTGCAAGACTGTGCCATCACCGTCCCCATCGCCACCGGAGCCCGCGCGGGCAGAGCCGGCTCCGCTCTCCCCTGCACCACAGTCTGAATTCGGTCTTGGGAAAACATTACCGGTACATGACCCCAGATGGAAAGCAGGCTTGATCCTGCACAGTCCTGCTGGGCAGCGCTTTTCTGAGCTCTGCTCTTGGCAAACCCCTGCCTCAGTTTCCCCATCCTGATTGCACAGCAGTTTGGACCCTTGTTTTAGAGGCCACCGAGCCGCTCGGCACGGGAGCTGACGTGCCTTACTCGTGCCGTGGACCAGCTGAGGTGGCAGAGGGAGGTGGCCACACGCCGGCCGGCCACAGGCCACCGGGGCTGCGGGGCGTGCTCAAGGCTCAGCCACAGGGACATCGCAGGGCGGCTGTCACACTCTGCGGCACGGAGCAGGACCTGCTGTTTGCAGAGGGCAGCCAGCAAACGCAACCACCCCCAGCGCCGTGTTTGCTCAGAGCAGAAGCAGCGCCCCGGCGAGCACAGCTAACGCGGGAGATTGTGTCAGCAGCTGCTATTGCTGGGGGAAAATAATCATAATAAATAAATAAAAAAAAACCCCTGTGCCTGGTGCGTCCCCCCTCCCGGGGCAGGCTGGGGTCCGCGCGGGGCTGGAGCCAGCTGCGTTGGCCACGGCTGGAGATTTAGTCTTCTGCTAATGCCCCTGGGAAGGCGGCTCCTGCTCTGGTTACAGCACCTGCCCGGGCTGGGCACGGCGAATAAATGCCCCGTTTATACCCGCGGCGTCAGCCCTCATCTGTGCAAACCCCAGGGGGAGGTTTGGACGTCGAACTGAGCACAGGCGGTTTGTCCAGGCACCCACCCGGCTGAGGCTGCAACGCCGCTGACTCCAACCACCGCCCGAGGGCTACATGTCACCGGCCGCCACCGCGGAGCCAGCCCCTGGGGTGGCAGGGATGTCCCCGGAGGCAGGACCTCGCACGGAAGCGGATTTTTTGCATTTACCTGCTCTTGCAGCCATCAGTCGGTTCCAGGCTCTAGTGCTGCATTTCTGCAGCCCAGCTGTGCCGTGGGCATCTGACGGCGATGCCCGACCTGCTCGGGGCCGGGCCGATGCTCGTGGCTGGCAGGAGAGCACCCAGGTACCAAAAACTGGTATTTCATACACGGTGCATGCTGGAGAACTTCCCTGAGACTGAACAGCAGCGACAGGGAAAGGGTTTATCCCAGGCGGGCGTCATCACCTTGGCCAAAGCTAAATACCTGTCTGAGCAGCATCTTTCCAAATCAGCATCCAAAAGTGAGCGCTGAGGCTCAGGTCCTGCTCCTCCGAGTAAAACACCTCTGCTCATTGCTACAGCCCCTTTCAGCTGACCCTGTGAAAGCTGAAGCGAGAAGGAGAAAGCACTGGCGGCTCCAAAAGCAGAAAAAAAAAATCAGTATTAGCAATTAAATGACACGGCAGCTCACAGTGGCATCTCGTGTCCCTGCTCTGGGGTGAAACCTCCAGCAATGCCTCGGGGATTTGATAAGCAACTGTGCAATTTCCTTTATTCCTCTGGAAAATGCTGCTGCGCGCAGGGCCGAGTGGGATTCTGGAATATGATACTTGGGAGTGACTAAAAGCCGTGGAAAATCACACTCCTCCTCTCCCCCTGCAGCGTCTCAGGTCGGGCAGGGAGAGGAGCCCCAGGAAAGCCGCCCGGCAGGAGCGCGGGACAACTGCAGGAGAGCAGCTGGTCCAGAAACGAGGAGAAGGAACTCGACAGGCGAGCAGTCAGCTTCAGCGGCGCCTCGCTGCCACGAGCTGTGTCCGGCACCGCGGGAAGGATTTACTCTGAGTTGTGGAAGGGGTACGAACACTTACGGTCCACAGCAGCAATGGGAAAGGATCCGTCCCCGTGAGCACACGTCTCCCCTGGACTGGCCGAGCCACCGCTCCGGCCCCAGTGCAGCCGAGAGGGCTTTAGCGACAAGAAACCCGACACGAGCCCGAGCCCTCCGGCACAGTAAAAACCATGGCTGGAAAAAAAAGCCTATCAGCAAAATTACACTTTATTTTTTCGTTGTGGAATTTACTTTGATGTATTGTAACTTAAAAAGGTCTGGAAAAACCACATGCAAAAGGGTTTCTAAGTAGCAGCTAAAGTTTCTATTCCAGCATTACAAGCTATTCCAAATGATTTCCAAATTCCCAGCTATAAACTATTCCATAAACAAACAGTTTTATCTTTAAACCCCTTCCACCCTACCCCAGTTAGTGCAGTGCAAGGGAAAAACCCAAGGAATTTACATATTATTTTCCAACGTATCCCATTGCAATTTCGAATGATCTGCGATGAACTAAAATATATATACAATTTTCTCGCCATCATAAAAAAACATTTCCCTTTCTTATTCACAGATATATATTGTGGCAAATGGCTGAATAATTACTTACAAACAAAACAATCTTTTTAACAAGTTTCTTACAACAGTAAACACAAGAGGGAGAGCTCTCCAGAGGGAAGAAGGGGGATTTGGCGGGGAGGGGAGCGGAGCGCAGGCAGCGGCGGAGGTCGGGGATCCCTTTGGGGCGGAAGGGAGCGCGGTGCCAGGGTCCCCGTGACAGAGCACACGCTCTTCCAGAGGGGATGCCCTCGCCGCCTTACCAAATCGGCCACGTTAAACAGGAGGGTCGCGTAAGGCTTTAGGATCTGAGGCAGAACACGAGCCATCGTGAGGGTGTCCCGGGTGTGTGCGTGCGTGCGTCTCATCCCCCCTAAATACACCCCGGCCGCAGGAATGGCAGCGGGGCACAGGAGGAGCAGGGCATTGCCAGCTCCCCGCTGGCTGCACCCCCACGTTTCCCCTTGCAAATAGGGCCCCTTGAGCCCCAAGGGGCTGGCCGGGAGAGGTTAGCACCAAACTGTACCTTGGGAAAGCCCCGAGAGCCTCCGCGTCCCCTCGCAGAGCAAGACCCCCGGTGGGCATCCGTCCCGGCCAGACCCCGGCTGCACCCACCCCATCCCGCTCCCCCCGTGGCCCCGAGAGCGGGGGCACTCGTGGGGCTCCAGAAGCAGCGGGCAGCAAAGTAGGGCGGCTCTGGGCTTGTCTCTGAGCAACAACATTTAATTTCCGAGTTAATATCTTTCCCAAAGAGTTCCCAAACTCTCCATTTATTATCCCGACAAAGGCACTGCTGCTCCATTTGAGGCAAAGCTTCGGATGCAGCTGTGGTACCCCCGTGCCAGGGACCGAGAGCATCAGCATCGCTCACCCACCCAATGCCGGCGTCTCCCAGACCGGCACCAACGCGATGCCAAGAGCGCGCACCGCGAACGTGGTGCCCCACCGCAGGACCACCCCAAGTCCCAGGGGAACAACTTCAGGGCATGGAAGCATCAGCTCAAAATGCCACTTATTCAGAGAGGCTGGAGGGCATCTCCTGCAGATCAGGAATCGGATAGAGGAAAGTTGTTCCCTGTCACACACTCACACACGTATTTGTTATATTTGCACTTTGGAAGGCAATTCTGGAGGTGGAGAGCAAAGCCAGTGCCTGGCAGAAGACGACGGCCGGGATTCCCACCCGGCAGCTCTGCCTACCAACCACAGGGGCTGCACTTTGGAAAGAACAGACTCAGACGGACAGTGCTCGGGACACAGCGGCAATGCCATGACAGACAGACCTTTACGTGACAGCAGTAGCAGCAACAGCCTGTGGGAGGAAGAGAGGGGGCAACGCTCACAGCCCGCCGGAGTGCACACAGCTGGGGAAGGAGAGATGCTTGCACAGCTCAGTGAGAGCAATCAGGAGTCGACACCGCAGCCCTTACTCAGGTGGATTTGCCCCCCCTGAGCTCAGCGAGGTGGGATGTGTCACGGCTGCCTGGCTCGGGGCGGGGGCCCTGCCCGCAGCAGGACGGAGCTGGGAGCAAGGGCAGGACAGACCCACGGACACACAGTCCCATCCACTCCTCTGTGTGTACCTGGCGCCTCAGTGGCCTCCAAAACCCTTGCGTGGCAAAGCGCTTCTCCAGTCCTCAAGGTGCCGAGACCTCCTGCTCACCAGTGGGACCAGTCTGCACTCTGGGCTGCCCCCTCCGCCCGCAGCAAGGCTGGTGGGACTGAAGGTGGTTGTAAAGAAAACCGGCTTGGGATGCCAAAGCATCTCTTTCCCCTCCTGTCTGACCCAGAGGTCCACTTCCAGCCTATGTCTGATGGTCAAAATGAACTCCTGGTTTCACGGCTGGCATCCTTCAGAGACGAGCAAGAGCCGTTGCCTCCTCCCGGGTCGGGTGTCCCCACTCTGTCCCCTCACCACAGCGGCAGCGCGGTGCTGCTGGGCGCTGCCGCAGGGCTGCCAGGGAGACTGCCGAAATCCTGAGCCGGGCAGCCCACCCGAGTGGCGTGGCGGGGGATCCACTTCATCTCCTCGGGGCCGAGTCGCTCCCTCCCCTTAGAAACCCCCCAAATTCTCACCTTGGCACACCCAGGCACCAGCCCAGGCGCAAACCTTCAGCCTCACCCTCCCACCACCATCACCACGGTGGCTTTTAAAACACCTTTACTGAAAGGGGTTTGGACCCCATCCCCCGGTGGGCACCGCGCAGAGTCTCTCAGCTCTGTCCATGCAGGGGAGCGCGGCTTTCCCGGGACTCTTCTGCAGCTGCTACACCAACGTTATCCGACAGACCATCAATCTTCTATACACGTAACAGGAGCGAGGCCGGCGGCGGCCCCGACGCACGCGCGCACACACACACTGTACAGAGGAACGGTTTGCTAAAGAGTCTGTGAGAGCAGTCCTGGGAGGCGTCCGGCCGCGTCTCGCGGGGAGCCGTGGGCGTCGGGACAAGTGTGCACGGTCTGCAGCGGCTCGCTCTGAGCGCTCGATGACTTTCCATCAGACATCCCCGCAGTCACTGCACCCCCTCCTCTTCCACGTACGTCGAGGGAAACCAGCCAACCTGTCGGGGAAGCCGAGGGGTGAGCCGGAGGCTGAAGGAGCTGAAGAAACCCTCCTGTCCCGTCAGCGGGACTATTCCCCTGCCACCACGCGCTGTTCCCAGTGAGTCATTTGTACGGTGCTGGATGCGGCCGCATCCTGATGCACGGTGGTGATGGGGAAGCGGTGCAGCCGTTACCCTAACTGGGGACAGAGCTAGCAACTATACATCGCCTTGGACACATGGGTTGTCTGCGACATATAAGGGATCAGGGCATGAATAACCTGTCCCCAATGCCACAAACTCTGTGGGACATCAGGTCAAGCCATCAGCCTGCTGCTTTTCCCCGGGACGCTGAGCCTTTCACCTGCAGAGCCACTCCTGCACAAATCCCCCAGGTGGAGGTTTAAGGACATCGCCCAAGCTAGCGCACCCGCCTGCCCCCGGCATGGTCCCATCTGTGTCACGTGTCACTGTCACACAGGACCGACCGGCAACACAGCAGTGACTCTGGAGAGATGACAGCCCATCCATGAGCCAGAAAAGAGCAAGAGGGAGTGGGACATGGAGTGGGACACGTCCCCCTGCCCTTTGCTGTCCTGACAGCCGGCTGAGCTCCGGCTGGGCAGGTTGAGAGCGGGGAGACCCGTGCGCTGCAGAAACGGGAGAGGACATTATCTGGATGCACTCACTCTTCCGTTGGTTTCCCCCTTCCACCATCCCTGGTCCCCGCCAATCCTGCTGTAGATCTTCACCACGTCGCCCTCTCGCAGCGAGAGCTCCCGCATGTCCCGCGCCGCGAAGTTGTATCGTGCCACCGCCGTCCCTATGACCCGTGGCGTGAACACTGCGAGGGGACAAAGCAGAGGGAGTCGGGAGCTGCCCCACCGCATGGGACCGTCTGAAGCCTGGGGAAAGCTTGGTGAGGTTCAACCTGGGTTTTCCACCACGGCGCTGGCTCCCATTGCAACACCACGACCTGGGGCAGCGCGGATGGCAGGGCTGGCCTCATCCGAATTGCTCAGTCCCGCACAGACTGGGGCTGTCAGGGTTAAACTGGACTCCTGCTGGGCTTTAAACGGCTCTGTGGGCTTGGGAAGTCCCTCTCTGCTGACCAGGAAAGTCCAGGAGGGGCTCGGTGGGGATGGCTGGGGTGAGGGGCACTTTTGTGAGAAGGTGGTAAAATTAAAGATTTCATAGGAATACACAATCATTAACAATGAAATCATGGAAAAATCCTGTTCCACTGTCAATATGAGGTCTGGCTGCCACGCAGCTCCCAGCACCTGATGGGACCACCTTGTCAAAAGATTTCGCAAATCAACTTGCATTTAAACTACTTCAAAAAAATGAGTTATTGGGATTGGAGTCTCCTAGAAATGCTGAGCAAAACCTGTATGTTTTGCCATGAGGAGGAACAAGCTGCTAACCCAGTAATCCTCCCTGCTCCTGTCCCCGCCAGGGAGCAGCCAGGGCCCTTGGAAACTTGGTCCCGTTACGGATCAGAAGGTGCAAAACCGCTCTGCAAACCCCAACGCTGACCAACAACTTGTGAACAAGAAGCATGAACCATCCCGGGACCCGGCCTCCGGCAGCACCGGCACAGCCCCAGCACTGCGGATCTCCGTCGCTTCAGGCAGGGGATGCTGAGGGGAGGCAGGAGGAGGAGCAGCAGTGAGGGGGGAAAGGCAGAGGCAGTGCTCGGTTCCCTGCCCCGGCGTCCGGGCAGGGGGAAGGAGAGCTGGAGAGCAAGGGTGGGAGGGATGGGATGGGCAGAGGAGGAGAAAAACACTCCTTCTCTGAAGTTTGCAAAAAAAAGAAGAAAAAAAAATTAAAAAAAAAAAACCCTGAAGGGACATTGTGTTTTGGTGAAGCTGCCCTTTTTGTCCCAGGACTTTCTGAAGATTGATTCCCATTTTAAAAAGTTTGCAAACCAAGGTTGAACTAAGTTTGAGGAAAAGCTTTGCCCAGGTTTTCAGCTCTCGGGATGGAAGGAGATGAGGATGGCAATGGAGACGGTCCAGACACAAACGTGCAATCACTAGAGGGCTCGTCCATCCTCGCCAGGCAGCCAGGCTGGAGAAGGGAGCGAGAATCACGGCAGCTTTGAGCTCTTTCACCGGGAGCTTGCTCAGAGCCCACCCCTGCACAATATTACTGTCTGCAATATGTTGTTAAAGGATCCCAAATTCCCAGAATTATGTTCTAATACCCTGAAAAGTTAAGCGTTCTTCCCAAACGTGGCAGTAAGGAGAGCACGCATGGCTTTGCCGATGATTTTCCCTGTCCAGCCTAAAGAAAGTGCCAAAGTTAAAAGCTTAAACAAGAAGACGTGAACGGGCACGGTTTTGCTCTGGCCCCTGCCGAACAGACGCCGCTCTGTAACGCACTGAAACCCACGGGGTTCAGAGACCAGAGCGCCGCCGCGCTCTCCGCAGGGCGTCTGACCCACAAAGCACATTTGAGAGTGCAGGATTCCCCCCACCCCGTCTCCTCAGCAAGGGGCTCCTGAGCAGCCACAGACACCAGAGCTCAAAAACTGCCGGACATTGGGATGTTCTCCTCGTACAGCGAGGAGAAACGGTCTGGAAGACGGTGTGATGCCAATGCTCGTTCGGTGAGACACAGGGGATAAGCAGGTCGAGCTTGAAGTACATCATGAGATCCCAATGCGCTAGATTCACTTTTTCGTTAATTTTAGCCCCCTTTCTCAAATAGTGATAACTCCATCTCCTCCCTGCCTTGATTTTGGGGAGAGAGGGGAGCGCGTTTTGCTTCCAGCCAAGCCATGGTTAATTGCCTTATTTCCAGGCTGTGCCCCAGGGCAGCACTGGGGACCCCCTGAACTGCCTGTGGGTGATGGAGGGACAGCGGGGACCCCGCGGGTCCCGCTGGCGATGGCTTTCAAGCTGGGGATGCTGCAGCCTGGGGAAGGCAGCAGGTCTCTCCGGCACTGGTACCTGACCAGAAGGGACTGGAGGAGCTCTGAGAAGAAAAGTTGAGGCCCTGAGGACTGAGAAAAGAAAAGTTGTAGGAAGCACAGGAGGCTGCAAAGAGGTTAGAGAGAAACAGAAAGAGGCAGAACACGCATTAAAAAGGAAATTAAAAAAAAATATTATAATGCACAATGCTTTAAAAGCCGACGGAGGAATACGGGGCAAAGCATGCAGAAGGTCTTGTGTGGGAGCTCGGAGCTGGGACAGCCGGTGGCAGGTCCGGTTGTAGCCCTGCAGCCAGTGTGAGGGCTCCAAACTCACCCTGGGGTTGTATTTCACGCGAAAGGATATTTAATCAACTTTTAAAAACTATCTTCCTTTGGTATTTTTTTTTTTAAAATATACCATGGAAAAAGTTTTTTAAAGAAAACGCATTTTCCCTCAAAGCAGCTATTTCTGCACTCAGGCTTTTAGACAAAACGGAACATTTTGCACTATGCACANAAAATATACCATGGAAAAAGTTTTTTAAAGAAAACGCATTTTTCCTCAAAGCAGCTATTTCTGCACTCAGGCTTTTAGACAAAACAGAACATTTTGCACTATGCACATTTTGCTTTCCATTTGTTTTGATTTTTTTCTTTTTTTTTAATTTTAGGCACAGACTTACCATTTCTCCCATCATCTCCATTAAAGGAGTCCCACTGGGATTCAAACCACCACCAGTCACACTGGCACCGGATCCGTTAAAACACACGCAACAGAAACTCACGTGGGCAGGTGAGACACGCTATATCCCGCTAACAGAGCGGCACATCTCTGCTCCCTACCCGCAGGCGGACGGGCTGCCCCTGCGGCCGCAGCTCCTCTCCCGGCAGGAGCAGGGGGTGGCAAACCACCCCCAAAGCACAGGGTGCAAAACCGCAGGAGGGAAACCTCCCCCAGCAAAAGCTCTCCCTGGGAGGCTGCACGAGCTCGGAGCAGCAATGCCAGGCAGCCCCAGCTCAGCTGGACCCCCCCCCGGCCCCCGCCACCTCCTGTGAGACCCGTCCTCAAAATGCCACCAGCCGAGCAGGAGACTTGTTTGCATTTGGGGGGCTCAAGCCCTAACGCAAAGCTCTAAACCCCTTCGTCCAGACGGTGCTCCTACACCTTGTGAAAGGCTGAGATTTTCCATCGCACCTTTAACGGTGCGCGCTCGCGCGGCTGAGCTAGGTTTTACCTGGCGAGCGGGTGAAGGTCCTGGAGGTAGAACGCTCCCGAGATTTATAGGGGTATTTCAGCGTCGTGTCCAGCTGCTTGAAGCTCTCCTTCAGCGAGTGGCTCTGGTAGTACTCGACCAGCTCCTGGGAAGGATGGAGAGGCACCTGGATATCTCTGCCATCCTCTGCGTGACTTGCAGGGACGGCGGGCACGCTCAAAGGGGCTCCAAAAACCTACCAGCAAGCTTTCAAACTTCTTGGCTTCTGTGATGTGAATCCAGTTGTCCTTCTCCACCACCTTGATGTGCTTCACCTCCTCGTTGAATCTGTAAAAAGTAGCAAAGGCACTCAAGAAGACATAGCCATGTGCTCCAGCCCCGTCTCGCCCTCCGCGAGCGAGTAATACTAAATTACTAAATTAAGTATTACGCACTTAATACTGATGGCAAAGCGCTCGGCTTCAGCCGGTCGCTCCCGGATCAGGTAGGTGCCGCTGACGTGAGACTTCAGCAGGTTGTCCGTCTGCTGCCGCTCCATGTTCCCTGCGAACCTGAGCCCAGAGGTTAACTAATTAATTTAATTAACTAAAAATTATTCAGAATAGGCATGTTTTAGACAAAAAGATGCATCCTTTTTTAAAGGCGTGAAAGTTGAGAAGGCAAGTAGAGAAACAGGTCTCATCCAAAACTTCACGAGAAGAAAGGACAGTGCCCCGAGGTCAGCGCTCAGCCACTGAACGGAGAGGGTGAGCGACGCAGAGTGTAACCTCTTCCCTTTGAAGTATCTTACACCAGGAAAAATCCCACTAATTGGGAATCGGTCCCCAAGTAAACGAGGCTTTAGTCTCATGAATTTGCAAACCTGGCTGGAGCTGGAGGGAAGGAGGAGGAGGAGGCAAGCCAGGCGCAGCCTCTCCTGCCAAGGCAGGAATTGCCTCCTTCCTCCCCAAACGGTTTTCTGGGCACAGAAAACACGGAAAACGGGAAGAGAACCCAGCACCTCTCCCCTTTTGCCTCTGACCCTCTCCATCAGCGAAGAAATCCCCACTGACGCTGCGAGGGCTGCACCAGGTTTCAACACCCGAATGCTGCTGCAGCGGCTGCCCCGTGGCCATGGGGGAGGCGGGATGTAAAGTGTGGCTAACCTGCATCCATAATTCATTATTAGAGTGCATTCCTGACAGAGCAACAATTAAAAGGCATGGCTGATATATCTTTATGGCCAGAGGAAGGTCGTGTCCAGCAGCGGGCAGGGCGACTCACCACGGGTACGCCGTGTAGTCTATCTCCCGCGAGGGCGGCCGGCTGTTGGGGGGCTGCAAAGAGAGCATTGCTTATTACTGACGAGCCAGCGTCTCATCAGGCTACAGACAACGTGCGGGATGCTCCTCTCCACGGGAGGGTTCTCGCCTGCCAAACCATTTCAGAATTATTGGCTTCGGCGGCGGAGGGCAGTGTTGTAGCTGAGCATTTCTCTCTCAGCCTCCCAGCTGGGATGAACACACTGCATTTTTTCATTAACCTGAGCGTTTTTTAATTGGGAAGCGGTTGACAGCATTACAAAACACAGTTAAAAAAAATAAAATAAAATAAAGTGCAGTTTTCCCGTACTGTGACTGATCTCGAGTGCTCTGTTCCCGAGTCAGCCCCGCGGAGGAGGAATGGGGTCTGGACCTGGTCGCACCAACCCCAACCTTGGGAACGGGGCCGAGACCAACCTGACCACATATTTGCAACCACGGGATGACGGACCCACTTCTTCGCTAATTCAGCCACAGTAAAAGGCCTCATAAAGGTCCAGGGACTTAGTGGAAGGACCAAGGGCTCAAGCAGAAGGCTGAGATGAGCGATAGGCGGCACCTCCCGTGACAGCCCCCAGCACCCGTCCCTGCGCTCCCACAGGCGATCCCAGCTCCATCTCCTCTTCGGCACTCACCCTCGCATCCACGGGGCAGGGCTTTACTGACGAGCTGGGAAAATAACCCGACTTCTTCGTCTGCAGCAGCCGCCCCTGCAAAGCCAAGCCGGGTGTCAGACTGGGACGTGCCCAGGGGAGCAGGGATGGGGACAGGCTCCCAACCGCCTCGCAGCTCCCCCAGCTCCGAACCCCCAGCACATCCCTGCACTCCGGGAAAGCCCACAAATAAAAGGGACGATGCGGAAGTCACTAGTTTAAAACTTCCCAGGAATTTCCTCAAGGGAAACCGCCCTCACCTCCCACCACGGCGAGTCGGGGTCCCCCCTCAGCAGCTCGATCACGTCCCCAAGTTGAAACGTCAGCACCGGCTTCCCGGGGGGCGCTGGGTTTCCGTGGTAATTCTGAACCGCCACCATTTTAGGACCTGGAACCGAGGCAAAACAGTTTCAGCACCTTGTTCCATGTAAGAAAAAGCAAAACAAAAATCCC
>RSEF01000017.1:8006294-8019794 GCA_003993805.1 Himantopus leucocephalus
CCGGGTTCGGCGGTGACACCCGTGCTTGCAAAAGGGACCGGCAAACACTCGCCTTCCACTGAATTTCAGCCAGACCTGGGACCAAACGCCCCTGAACCTCGCAGCCAAAGTCCAGCTGTCTGGCAAACAACTGCACATTAAATAAGCTTCCCCAACTCCACTAAAACCACAGTGTTTATCTTCAAAACGCTTCCCCACCTCTGCCTCTCCCTGCCCAGGGAGAGCACTCCGTGCTTTCTTTTTTTAACCACCGGTTTGATTCAGGTTTCTTTTTGCCAGGCTTGGCTTTCCTTCCATCAGAAAAAAAGAACAAAAACAATTTGTTCTCTCTCCTTCAAGCCAGAGCACAGGCAGGCAGGCCCAGCACTCTGTCAAGGTTAGTTTTAAGCAAAGGAAACATCAAAAAATATTGCTGTAACCATCACGACTAATGGCCTCATCAGCGAGCAGCGCTTGGAGCCGCACATCCCCGTGGCACACTGGACACGTGCCGGCAGGAAGATGCTCCCCATCAGCACCAAGCCTCCCTGGCAGGACACGTGCGCTCTGCTCTGAAGGACGATCTGGCACAAGGAAATTCGCCAGGCTCTCCTCCGTTACCGGTGTGACGTGCAGAAGCTCTACCCGCATGGCAGAGCCAGCCAGGGGCACGAATGCACCCGAAGAAACGCTGTGGTTCAGCGTGTGAGGGCTGAGCCCAGGCAGGAGCCACGTCTTCCCGCCGGAGCAGGGACAGGGGAGACCTCAGTGCGCCCCATCACTTGCTGTGAGGGCGGCACAGGACCCCGCAGCAGCTACTCATGCTCCCTTCTTGTTTCGGAAGGAGCTTCCCCCTCCCACGTGCTCAACGTTAGGGCCACCTGCAGCCACCATCAAGACGCTGTCTCTACTTGCCCTCCTGCAACACAGTAATGCCCTTACCAGGTCCAGCACCCAGTGAATCCTGCAGGGAGAGAGGAAAAAGTCTCTGTGAGGACACGGCGGTCTCACCACCGGGATGAGAAACCCTCTCCCAAAACCTCCCTGGTACCTCCCAACCCGTGGCGATCACCCCAGCTGGGCCAGTTTTAGGCTGGAGAAGAGGCCATTGGTCTCCAGTCCTGCCCCCCGGGTTGCTGGGACCCCCCCTGAGGCTGGTGCCGGCTCTTCCCACGAGCTGCTCGCAGCTGGACCAGGCAAGGACACACGCACTGCCCAAGGCAGAGGGGGATGCGGGAAAAGGGCCACCAAACAACGTACCTGGTCTGCTGAAGAACCTGCAAGAGAAATGGTGAAATAGGTGGTTAATTTAACAGGCAGCAAACCCCATTTTCTGTTTCTCTTGATGCCGTGAGTATCAATAAACCGGCAGCAGTGCTTGAACTCGATGGAGGAAGCACAAAGCAGAGGCTGGGCTCACTCGAGTCATTGCTCTGCACTGGGTGGGCAAGACCCAGGGAGGGCCTGGAGCCAGACAAGGACATTTTTTCACTTGCACAGAGTTCTGCAATTTTGCTCTTTCTCCCTCCATTCCCCACCCAAAACCTCCCCGAAGCCACCCCGTGACAGTACGAGCAGCGCCAGGGCTCTGACCCGGGCGAGCAGAGGCGAGTCACAGGTTTGCCCAATTTAGACCAAGGACACAAAGTTTTGCTGTACTACGGGGTGTTTAGGATCTGGAGACCAGGTGTCTCCTCATCGGAAAAGTGATTCCTGGCGCAGACCCTCCCGCTTTCACTAACCAACACCTTCTGACAAAGAATTCATCATCTGCCTTAAACGCCCTCCCAGCGTGAGGGCTGGGTGCATCCCACTGCTGCGATCCTCTGACATACAGGGGATCCAGCTCTTTGTTTTGGGGGGTTTTGGTTGGTTTGTTTGGTTTTTAAACCACCAGCCAATGTGAATTACAGCCCTAGGAGGTGGGTGGGAGCGTACTTAGATTTTGTTATGCATTAACAACCATTAGCACTTTATAGAGCGAATCTTTCAGACCATTCCCATGCATTCACCTCCCTGGCACAAGCTGCTCCCGATGCGAAATAACTCACCGATCTTGCAGGGTGGAATGATCTCCAAGCACTCCTTATGAGCACCTGCTCCACATTTGGGGCAAAGATAGCCCTGGTAGAAGGTTCCTCTGTGCAAAAAAGAAGTCAGAAGGTCCTAATTCAGCCTCAGCTTTGAGATTTTCTTTCCGTGTTTTAATGCAGATGCAGAACAGCTGGATGGATGTTGCTCACCTTAGGAACATCCTGCAGGCTTTGCAGTTGGTAGTCTTTTCAAATGTGTACATCTGAAAGTTATGGTGATTTGCATTGGCTTTCTCTGGCTTTATGTTGGACCTAAGGGAAAGGACCGGGGGGTTATCAACCCGTCCCTACGAGTCACACCGCACTCGTGACCGGTCACAGCAGCTGCTGTTTGCATTTCACTCAAAGTTTGGAAACCACAAGGACAGATCTGAAACCAAGTGTGAAAGCAGACTCGGGGCTTGACCGTGCAAAGAGAGGATTTTGCCCATCAACCTTTCCCTGGGACAGCATTTATGGACGTGGCCCTTGCCCAAGTCAATCAACAGCCCAGACCTGTGCAGGGCCAACCCCTGCTCTGCTCAGGACCGGCTCCCCGCAGCAGCAGCCCTTCTCCTGCTACACCTCCCTCCAGCCCCAGCCCGGTGCTCCACACGTGGCCTGACACCACGGCAAGGTGTCATTCCAGAGACGCACCACCCGTGCCCCGGTGCAGACGCTCAGGGCAGGTGATTTCATGCTGGACCCAAGCTCCCCTTGCCCAGGGACCCATCCAGCAAGCCCACGCGAGCTTCCCCACCACAGGCTTTGCTATCGGAGCTGGTGACCAGTGACCTGCTGGTCCATGACACTGTTCCCCCGTGCCTGGCAGCTGCACGCCAGGACCGGAGCAGCCACTCATGCTCACATTGCCATTTCGAACTGCTCCATCCACTTCCTCTTCATTTCCTCCGTCTTGCAGAAGAACTGGAAGCCCTGCTTCCCCTGAAGGTGAATTAGGTAGAAGCCGTACGACCACTGTAAGAGAAAACGAGAGCGCTGGTCAGACTGCTGTGCTCCCGACGCCTGAGCAGCAAAATGCACCGCACCTTTACTCAGGCATCTCAGTAACTGCTCTCAGTGCCTGCCCCGTCCCTCCTCCTGAAGGACTGCTGAGCCTTTGCACAGGTAACAGCAGGGAAGGAGAAAGAAGAGCTCCGTGTTTCTCTAACACATCACGACTAATGATGCCTGAATCAGCTTGGCACTGTGCACTGGGGCCAAATAGGATTTTATGGTGGCAGATGAGAGAACCCAGATTTTTCTGCTCCAGTGGATCCTCCCCAGCCATTATATCTCTCCCTGACAGCAACCGACAGCCCAGGAGGAACATCTGACCTGCCCACTGCACATATGCTCTGCCTGTCTCCTTACAACATTGCACAGAAAAACACGAGAGAAAATTGTGTGCTTTGCTTACCATTTTTCCATGAGACTAGAAAGCATAGGAGAGCAAAGTGGAAATATATTTCATTAAAACACAAAGCTAGCAGCATTTCTTCAGCATCCAAGTGGTAAAATTGGCTATTGTTACCCAAACGTCACTTATCCCATCCGTACAATACCTCTTTCCCATTGCACGTAAGTGGATTAAGCCAATGGCTCTCTGCTAAACCGAGAGCTGGGAGGTTTTCCTTCACGGCTGCAGACTAAACCTCAAACCACCCGCCAAAGGATGTTCGTTCAGTGGCAACCGTGCTCCGAGTGCCCATTTTGGCAGGCTGGCCCGCAACGCTCACGCTGCCTTCCCAGGCTCCTCCACCCCGCGCCGCAGGGGAGCGAGAGCATCCGGACGGACCTTCCCCCCGCCGTCCTCCTCTCCGCCCCGTCTGACGTTTGCTCCCTGCCCGTCCCTCGCCATC
The DNA here is from genome assembly GCA_003993805.1 of Himantopus leucocephalus. NCBI lineage: Eukaryota > Metazoa > Chordata > Aves > Charadriiformes > Recurvirostridae > Himantopus > Himantopus leucocephalus. The sequence continues at coordinate 8,010,208 of RSEF01000017.1, forward strand.
GGCGGGCCAGAAAGCAGGGAGCAGCTTCCTCCCTCCTAACTCCCATCATCCCAGCCTCTTCAGGGCTGTTTTGCAAGGACACAGGTCAAGGATCAAGCCCAGCCCCGCATTAATAAACATTTTCCAGTGCTCTGTGAGGCTGCCCTGAAAGCCGAGCCTTTCTTTTCCAGCTTTTTGCAAGCTCTGTTTCTATTTTTAAAGGCTAATAAGAACGTACTACCCCAGGACCGGCCCAAACAGTTCCAAAACGCTCCCCAGCAGAGCTAATCGCCGGTCCACCTACCTTCTTAATGTCCTTGTTGTTCATAGGGTCGTCAGTCATCTTGTGGAAGAGCAGCTCAATAATTTCTTTCAGCTCATAATTGTACCCTTTCCTTTTGCAGACGATCACCACTTTATCAAATAAAAATAAATACCTGCCCAAAGCAAGCAAATAAACAAGCAACCCAGTCAAACATCTCATTAAAGTCCCCACTCAAGGAGGAACGTTTGGAAAGCTCTGCAGAGCTTCCCAGCCAGCGCAGCTCAATGCTGGAACTTCACTCTGATGGTGGTTTCTGTCACCGCAACTCCAGGCAATAACTGAATAAATGAGCACAAGGGGAATCGCCAAACGAAGGCACGTTCAGTTTGGGAAAACTTCTGAGCGCCGTCGCTCACTCACCTGTCCTGCTTGGTGTGGTTGACTATGGAGCGGACCTTCAGCTCGCCGTCGATCTTCGGCCTCCCGAACTCCTCCAGCTTCACTTGCTGCACAAAGCAAAGCAGGGCTGAGATCCGCAGCCAGCGCCGGGGCGATGCTTTGGGGGAGGTGGAAACCCAAGCCTGCCCGGATCGCACGGTGTGCTGGGGGCATCCCCCCCCCCAGCCCTGCCTCGAGCTGGTGAAGCTCCTGGGAACAGCATCGCCAAGCGGAGCGGGTGCACGAGCATGGCCCTGGCATCAGGAACGGGACCATGGGAGATCCCTGGAGCTCCAGCACCAGCATCCCAGGGCAAGGCTCAGCAGTCAAGGCATTTTTGCAAGGTTTGGGATCCAGAAAGCAAAACCCCCACAAAATAAGCTATTTTCCAGCGATTTCTACAGAACCAGAACTCTTATAAGTTTTGATTCCCATCCTGAACCAAGACTGGAGATGTTAGAGAGGCTGGAACCCAACCCAAGCGTTTGGGCAGTCTCCCTTTCGGCTCAGAAGCCCTTGCAAACGTTGCTCGGTGCAGCACGGCCGCCGAGCCACGGGAATCAGTCCCCTTCACAGTTCTTATAGGGAAAAAAAATACCGTGAAGCATCACTGCCGGTCAGGAAAATAAGTATTTCACACAGCTGTGTGTATAGTCCGTAATTATTTCATTGCTGTGCCATGTAGGCTCTGTATACACAACACCAATCACTCCGCAACGTCCCCCTCAGTGCAACGAAAGGGAACACCGAGCAGAACGTGCGTGGGATGGATCTGCAGACAGGAGTGACTGCTTTGCTGACATCTCATCTCCCGCGTGTCAAACCTGCTCTCCGGCTGCTGAAAGGAGGAGAAGTGGCTGCTTCATGCCCCCATTTACATCCCCTTTTTTACAGAGCGTGACGTCTGATTGTTCGCACAGATCAGGATTATCACGACTGCTTCAATCAAAACCTGCGAGCCGCAACGGCCCATAGCCCACCGGAGAATTTTTGCAGGTTTCTCTTGAAAAATAAGGATTTCCCCTCCGTCTGTTAAATAACCATCAATTAAAAGTTGATTGTTTTCAAATGAAGTCAAGGCTTAAAGCCCCCCTAACCCCAGCCCCCTCCAGGAAGCCCCCGGCGTGGGCAGCCCCCGGCATCTCCCTCCATCAGCCCTTTTGAAGCATCTCAGGTGTCAGCCCCCAAATTGCATTACCCCGGCGTTAAGCGTGACAGCAGAGCAGCTGCGCCCGCAGCTGACCAGCCCTCCCCTCCCACCCCCTGGCAAATGTGGGAAAAAGCTCGTTAGCTTGAGGCTCTGCCACTGAATATTAAATTAATGGGCTCGTTTGGGGCTAAAGTGAGTGACGGTTTGCACAGGGTCAGCTGATGCACAGTAATGGGACCAAGTGTTTGATACTTCTGGAGTTTGGAGGATGAGACTGTCCTTAAAGCATCTGGTTGAGATTTTGGGATTAGGTGCATATTACATGCGCCCTTCTCCTCCCAACAGGCCCTGGTACACTCTCAGTTAACCTCTGGCCTCTTTAACAGCAAAAGAAAACCCGCTTTAAATAACAGACAGATGGCTGATTTAGGGAATTGTCGGGTCCCCCCTACACTAATAACATAAGAAAAAACTGGGGAAAAAAAAGTTACATTTTTGGCGTAACACCACCAAGAGAAGTCACCCTCCATCACCACCAAATCAGTTTTGTAATGTAGCAACCGCTTCTGCACCGTCAGCAAAAACACTGTCAATGACGAGGGAGTGTCCGAACACACAGAGATCTTTCTTGGGTAGCACATCAGATTCAGTAGTAATTGCACAGNACTTCTGCACCGTCAGCAAAAACACTGTCAATGATGAGGGAGTGTCCGAATACATGGGGATCTTTCTTGGGTAGCACATCAGATTCAGTAGTAATTGCACAGAAAAAGCAAATACGTTAATAATAAATTGAAGTTGGGAGCAAGAGGATGTTCCAACTTACCAGATTTTCTATAGAGCTCTGAAATTCACTTATTTTCTTTAAAGTCTCTTTGTCCCTCTTTACTTCATTTATGTACATGGCCAAGTCCTTAAAAGAAAAGCGAATACTGATTTTTATTTTCCAGATGAAACTAGTACCTTACCAAAGCAGAACGCCCACGAGCCCGGCTCCCCGCAGCCGCACTCCCCTCCGGACTCCGACCAGGGTGGGAGCAGCAGCCCGGGACTCGGGCAGCACAGGGGTTTTAGGGCTCGCACTGCTGAACCAGGCAGGCACTGCAATTTTTCCCATTTCCCAGAAGAAGGCAATGCACGAATCCAGTGCAGCACAGCAAAGCCGACCCATGGCTTTCACCTGGGGGAGCAGCCCAGGCACCCCCTGCTCCGGCAGCATCCTTCCCTCCCAGCTTTCATCACCGTTAATTCCCTTCATCCCCCCGGGTACAAAAGCTGCGAGCCACTCTCTGCTGTCAAAACACCCACGTCTGTAAAAAAACTGCTTTGGACACCCGGCTGCACCTTAGCTGTGAACAGCGTTTGACCTGCCCCTGCCCCACTCGCTTCCAGCTGACCTCCCTGGGTGCTCCGGATCGCACCCGAGCTGGTGAGAGCGCTGGGACGCTCATGCTCCCTCCTTCCCCGGGACACCCCGCGACAGCATCCCCATCTCCAGCACCTCTGGGCCTCCAGTATCTCCCACCACACAAAGGCCGTGTTGTAAAATAAGCTTGATGGAGCTTGTTCTGCCCTGAAAAAGTCCTTGCTTACCCAAATTTTGACCCATCAAAGAGAAAGAAGCCCATCCCTTCCACTAAAACAACTCCTTACACCCTTCGGAGCGTATTGTCTGTGCCTGTTTGCTTCTTATCTGCTCCCTGCCTCCTCGTCCTCAACAATGGATCTTGTCAACTTGGATTAAATCTGAACATGGGATTTTTTAAGACGTCCCCTCCGGGTCAGACCTTCCTCAGCTTCCCAACATAAGAAGGGTTAATCACGGATGATAATCACAAATCTACGTGACAATACTTATAACATCACAAAATACCCCACACCGGGCGGGTGGCAGGGATGGTTATGAAGAATGACAAAACCAAAAGCCTTATGAAGCGGCACCCTCCACCACGCTCGAGCGGTGAGCTCGGCTCCCTCCTGCCGAGCAGCCCATCTCCTCCGCAAAGGGGAAACACAATCCCACGATCAACCGTGACTCGAAACAGCAACGTGCAGACCCGGGCGGCGGGATTTAACTGGGAACCTGCCTTGCCCCCACCATCACCCGGAGCGGGGGGGGGCTCCGTTCTGCGTACTCAGGTGGAGGGTTGGGACCTGCGCCAATTACCCCCATGTGCAATTTTTTGGTGCAAATCCCACCCCCGCCTTGCGCGAACAACTACCTGCGCAAAATCAAAGGGAGGTGAATCCCTTTGGGAAACGGAGCTCTATTTGCCCCCCGACCCCGCACGGCTCTCACCCCAGACGGCACCAATGTCTGCCGCCTACCAGCCCGGCAGACAGAAAGGCTGGAATCGTGATGAAAAACATTACTTGTAAGTTAAGCCTTGGTTTGCAGATCAATTCAAACCAAACTGCACGGCTTCCTACGCCCCTGCCGAGCCCAGCGCGGTCGGAACCGCACCTGCGCTCTCCTGCGAGAGAGATGAAACAGAGAAACCTGGCTGATGGCTATTGGCAGCTTCCTCCAAAAAAGTGCTGAGTCTGCAGCGCAGCCAGAGCGTCTATACATTTATTTATTAGCGGTGGTATCGCTGGGTGCCGTATTATGAGGCCATAAGCAGGGTTTAACAACTGTCACCAGGTTTAGTGCTCGTTTGAGGCCGGGGCGATGCGTTGCGCGGCAGCGGGCTGCGAATGCAACGTCCTTCAAACAACCTTGACTTTAAAGCGACCTGTGTGTCGGCTCTGCATTCCCGGGCTGGCGGGGATAAGGGCTGGAAAGGTCACCCAGCTTATGTAAGTGCTGGGAAATGCGGTGCCGTTACAAAAGCTGCGGCTCAGAGGTAGAAAACAAAGTGACCTGAGAGCACGGGAGCGAGCCCAGGCGCGAACCCTGCAACGCTCTCCAGAGTTAATTAGTTAAAAACCCGGAGTTAATGAGCATCCTCAAGTCAGATTGTGCTGACGATGGTCCCGCGGTGGGAGTGTGTGTGGGGAGGAGGATGTGTCCACGTCAGAAAACATTTGGACGATTTTATTTTTTGTTGCTGATGGTTTTCCTGAGATCCTGAGGGGGGGGGTTGAGCTGAAAGCTCAAAAAAAAAAACTTTAAACAAAACAAAAATTTGACACCAGAAGCCTTCGTTTGTGGAAAGAGCATTTTCCCCTTAATTAAAAAAAAAGACTTGGATAAAAGGATTCCCAAGCAGCGCTGGGATTAACAGCGCGCAGGCAACGCTCCGCTCCCATTTCTGCAATAGCCCCCGACTTGCTGATGCGACTGGAGCTCCTCCAGATCCCTCCTAGCAAAAACAAGAGCCGAATCTGGCACGGCCTCTTTACACACAATAGTAATTAGCGAAAAGTCGTAACTTGTCAACAAATACCAGCTTCCCCAGCTGCTTAAGGAGGAAGATAACAGCCATGCTTACAGATCTGCTGGGAAGCAATCGCATCAAATGGCAATCAATATACACACGCATGTCCAAAAGGAGGAGATGCTGCCTTCCCTCGGGCTGTTGGATGGCTTTTTTCCATGAAAGTTTGCGTTGGACAGAAGCAGAGGGGTCCCGCGCTCTGTTGCACCCCGAGCCCAGCGCAGCCCCAGCGCCGCTCTCGCCCTGCCGTACCTGCATCGCCTCCAGAGCCTCCTTCAGCTGCTGCTTCTCCGGTCGGTCCGATGAATGGCTGAGCAGCTCCTGAAAAAAAAAAAAAAAAAAGAAAAAGAAAGAGTAGACATATCTAAAACTTAGTTCAGGTCATAATGAAGCGTATCAAGAACTATGTACCTATGCTTACCTTNAGTTTGGGTGTGCTAGGAAAGCTGCCCGCACCCTGCCCGCGCCGGGCAGGCTACGACCCGCGGGCAACCGCTGCCTGCTGCCAGGGTGGTGGCAGGGACGCCGGGACGGGTGGCTGCGGCCGCAGCCGTAGGACGGGGAACACGCCAAGCGGCTGGTGCTCGAGAGGTCTGTTACACGGAGTTGACGGGAGGAATTTCACACATAATCAGATTATATGCAGGCTTATTTTATATTCATTAACTGCCTCTCGTGGCTAACAAGTGCAGAATTACCCTAGGTCACTGTACTTTAAGAGACGGCACAAATATTATGTCGTGTTAAGTAGCTGTAGTAATTATTTCATTTGAAGGGGAAAAAAAAAGAACAACCCTCAGTCTGCATTTGGCAATAATTCCCTCTCCACTGTGAAAGCACAAAGATGCTCCAGCGAGGGTGGCAGCTGGAGAGAAGTGCCAGTGCTGAAACACTTACTTTTAACAGGAGATGGTATTTCAAAACTCTTTGCATTGGAACCACCAGCAGATCTTGCAATTTAAATTTCCCGTCCTGAACCTTTAGTGTGCATTCCTATTAAAGAAATCAATACATGAGTGGTGAAGCAGCTGTGGGAAAACAACGGTTCCCCCCCGAAAAAGCCTCAAACGTCCTGTGCCTGTAACGTTTTGCTTCTGTAAACCCAGTTTGGCGGAGAAATGGCTCATGGTCCCTGCAGGCACGCAGGGCCACACCGCAGAGGTCATCCAGGAATAAGACACCGGGGCTGGACCCTAAAATACAGACATTCTCATGCAACTGAGCTCCTCCAGCTTGATGAGATACTGCTCATTAGGGGAGCACACGAATGCTCTCAGACCTCGGGAAATGTCAAATGAAACGCATTAGCTTAACTCACCTCCTCGATGGTTTGAACTAATGCATTTTATTTGCGAGGGGCTGGAAGCAAGCACGCAGCCAGCCGCTGTGGCTGCGCTGATAAGCATTAAGTCATTAAGATGAGCTAATGTGATGGCAGCAAGTTTTGTGACTGCTCCCTTCGCGTGTGTAGATACGTGGCTCCGCTGAGACCCCCCGCGTGCCCTCCCCGAGGAAGACGAGCGGAGCCGCCACGAGGGAGGGAGAGAAAGGGAAATCACGGGGGGCGACTGGATGCTATAGCCACTGGCCTGACGCACGATCCAGAGAACACGTTTTAAAAAAATGATTAAATGCAGTTTTATCCCTGAATTGGGCTGCGACTTTGCAGGGAAAATCAAAGAGTGTTTGCAGAAAACGAGGTAACATGTACAGACAGCCCAGCAAATTCAGATTAGCATCAAAACCAAAGCAGGAATTAAAGATGGGTAGAAACAGCAGCTCAAACAATGCATCCCTTCTGGGGCTCCTTTGATTTACTTAATATCTGGATCAGCCCCTATTTACACTAAGCCCTTACGCCGGGGAGGGAGGACAGGGGAGTAATCCGGGCGTTCGCTCGGGGACCTGGGCTCCCCTCTGGCTGTCCCTCGTGCTGCGCGTGACCTTGGAAAGCCACACGGCTCCTGGCTCGGGGATGCTCGGAGACGCTCGGGGCTTTTGGGTCTCCCTGCACAACTCAAAGAGGAATTTGTCCACAGTCCCACTCGAATAAAGTCACCCGGCTTGGTTCAACTTGGACAAACTCGGGGGAGGAAGGACAGCGTGTCTGGTGGGGAGATGAAGGGGCAACCAGGGGATCAGGGCGAGATAACCCCCAGCTTTGCTCCCTCTCTGGGCAGCACAGACTCACCCCCACATCCCTCCCCCTCTCTTGCTAAATCAAACATTCCCAACACGCCGTTCTCAGCTCCAGCGAGTCCTTCCAAAACCCGTGCCAAAGGGGGGGGGGGGGGGGGGGGNGGGGGGGGCAGCTCTCGGCCCCGATGTCCCCTGCCCGCTCACCTCCACCTTCTGCCTGACGTCCTCCCTGTTGGCGAGGAGGTGGTTGAGCGTGTTCTGGGCGTACTCCATGTGGCTGCAGTACTTGCCGTAAATCAACAGCCTGGAGAGGGGGAAATCACAAATTTAATCGGAAACACTTGCTGGCAGTTATAACCTGTTATAAAAGATATATATACTTATATACAGGGAAAGGACAAGGCAAACAGCTATTCCCCCATATAACTGCTTAGCAAAGTATTAACACTCTTTTACGGCATGGCTTTTTAACATGGAAATCTTTTGAAGTTTCCAGAGCTGGAGCCCCTGGGGGCGATTCAGTTCGCGACGAGCAGAGGGGGCCAAGTGGCCAGAGGAGCCGGTTTTCGGAGGTACGATGGCTCATCCCTCCGCTCCCGAGTGTGATACGTTTAAGCACCGCTCCCCACGAGCTGTGCTTTTGGAGCACCACGACAGCAAAGGGAAACCCAGCTCCACACGGAAAGACTTTTCTCAGCGCAGGGTCCAAAGTGGCTCTACAAGAGGTACCCACATCCCAGGTACGACAGCCCAAACATGAAAAGAAAGAGTGAAGAGCTGGGATCCCATCCCTGCCCAAGGTGCCGGTCACCACCGGCGCTCGCCTCTCCTGGGAGCAGCTCCGACCCCAGCGAGGGTCTGCGGATTCACTAAAACATGAGGAGGGGGCAAGCGTTGAACCTCTGCAGCCCAACCCCGCAGCTCCTCGGCTGCGAGTCGGCTTTTTCTCGCGACTACACCATCGCCATAATCCCCTTGATGTCTCAACAGGCGCCGTGCCGCCCCGACGGCCACGCGCCGGTTTCCCCGCTGTGCCACGTTAGCCCCAGGGCTCGCCAAGGCAGAGCAGGGATGCGTTTCAAGACCAAACGACAACAAAAATCCGTTCCCTTAGAGCGTTTCCCAATGCAACTTGCTCAAGCCCATGTACGCGTCTCCTAAAAACCCTTCGTTTCCCGGGTCACAGCTACTCACAGCCCAAAAAAAGACTTCCACCACTGTATCTCATACGTTCCCCTCTCTCTGAGGGTTTGTGGATATTTCACCAACTAAGGAAGAAGGCAAGAAACTCTTCGATTCTCGACAAGTGCCCAGAATGGACATGGGTGATAATAATTTGCACCTCATCAGAGAATGAGAGGCTTCAATTCCCCTTAAACCTCACGGATGTGTTGTGGAAAGCTCATTGCTCCTTGCAGGATGGGCCACAGGGACCTGGAGATCAAGAGAAGGGGTAAGTTGGGGAAAGAAGTTTGTCACAGCCTTTGGAAACACAGTGAAGCTCTGTATAGATACCCTGGGCTATAAATTCAAACACCTGACACAAACAGAGCAGTTTTGCTGTGGATTCCCCCTTTTTCCTCCACTTCACTCATTAATCCTGCATGACAGGTTTGGGTTCCCCCCCCCTTCCTGGCCGTTAACTGTACGGCCGCTGATAAGACACGTATTCCATCACACGCTGCAACTCATCCATTATTTCGGGGGCTCGTCTCTCGATGGAGACGGTGCGGGTGCACCTGACCCGGTGTCGCTCCGTAAACGTGGGACTCTCAGACCCCGGCGGGGAACTGAATAGAGAGATTTATGGGAGCCGCGGTCCCCGGCGAAGCAGCAGCCAACACAGATTATTCTTCTGCCTTTTCCCCTTGACAACTTCTGAACACGCACAATAATATCTACCTCGCCAGCACTTGGAGAGTTTCAAAGAGGCTCCAGGAGCATAAATTCAAACTCCAGCTTTCAGAGGAAGAGATTTACAAACTATTTCCTTCCAAAAATAAAATCTCTGCAAAGCGGAGGAGCGATACATCATTTTGCCAGGACGTCTCTGAGGATGCGCAGGGAAGCGAGAGCTATTTGTCACGGACACATTTGATGGAGGAAGGTCTTATACGCAGGGACCAAGCGGGGACTCTGGAGGTCCACATTCCCTTTTTGGGGGGACAACGCTGTCTCTCCAGCTGAGCTCCCTTTCTCCTCCTGCACCCCCAGTTCCTTGCTGCAAAATGTGATA
>RSEF01000017.1:8019894-8039215 GCA_003993805.1 Himantopus leucocephalus
AAAACCCAGGTGCAGACAGGGGATTGCAGGAACGAGCATCCACAGGAGCTGCACCGATTTCACCCGAGCATCCATGGGAGTCACACCGATTTCACCCGAGCATCCATGGGAGTCACACCGATTTCGCCCGGTCGCGGAGAGAGGAGATGTGCCAGCCTCTGCCCCTGGGCGACCCGGCACGGTTCTGGCTGGATTTGGCTGCTCAAAGTGTCAGCGCAGAGTGATGTTCCGGCTGCCCGAGAGCATCTAGCTGCGGAGGACACAGAACTGGCCTGCTGCGAGAGGCATTTCTCTTCCAGGCTCTGAGATGGGCCCTGCAAATGTTAACCCATTGCTGTTAAAACTGGAGCTGCCCGAAGACCGCGTTTCCTTTACCTCTCTTTGAATTCCAGAAACACTTTTGCCAGGCTGCTTCCTCCAGACATCATAGAGACATCGATGGCTCTCAGGAAACTGAAGTGCACTTTAATTAGGTCCTAAAACGAAGAAACAATCAATACTTTGAACACACCCGAAGCGAGTGGGCAAACAGAGCCTAAAGAAATGCACATGCACTACTTAATCAGGCAGTCATTTTCTCTTCTTTTTTTTTTTTTCCTCTTTTTAGTCGTTTTTAACTTAAGTCGTTCTAGTGGCACGCAGCCTAAATGGCCAGGAGCGCAAGGGTGTCATTCCGCCAGGAGGTTATACAGTGATAAACGCCCCAGGATTTCCATGTCTATTAAAAGTCCCTTTTGCAGGTCAGGAGGGAGCAGAGGAGACGGGCAGGCTCAAACCACCTCTCAGTACAGCTAAAGCACAGAGCCCCAGCCCTGCAACATCCTCCCTACACAACTCTTTTCTTACCTGGAGTTCATATAATCCCCAACCCTAAAATTGAGTGTTAAAGAATATCTCCTGAACCCGCTCAAGCTCCGCAGCACGTGAAGGACTGAACCTCTACAGGTGAATGCACAAATCTAACGTGAAATCTGAAAGCTTGCTCTTAAGCAGGAAGGTGGCTGAGCTGCCGTGAAAAGAACAAAGGTTTAAGCCACGATGTCTGCGCCGTTACCTCCAAATTGATAAAAATAGCTTCCATGTCCTGGGGAGTCAGTACCAGCCTCAGTGGGTTCATATAGTTCTGCAAGAGGTAAATGGAAAAAGGATTGAAATACCGGAGAGGACTGAGCAAAGGTGGGGTTTTTTGTGCAAGGGAGGGATTTTCCCTGCTTCACCAGTTGCATTTTCCTGGGCAGGGAGAGGTCAGGTTTTAATGAATTTAAGCATTTGTAAAGGCAGATGAACGACAACGCCTTTGTCAAGACCGGGCTGTGCCGGGGACCCAAGCAGGAGCCAGGAACCCCCATGGGCGCACCTTCCCCCCGGCTCCCCTTGGCCCCGCGGCGCTTCCCGGCGTGGGAAGGTGTCAGACCCCCACCCACGGGTGGGCACAGACCCCCCTCCTGCTAAATCTTCGGGAAGGGGGATTTCGATGCACACAGTTTCTTCACTTCGCTGCAGTCCTTGGCTGCAGTTGGGAAGAGCTCGGAAGCATCTTTTCAGCTTTTTGATTATCTCACTAGAATTTTGCCCTTGAAAAAGCACCGATGATGTGATTACATCGGAAATGCCTTTCTGAACAAATACATATTAATAGAAACGTCTACATGACTTGTAACTACAAAAAAACCCCTTGATGCAGCGCATGGAAGACAGGACCCTCCACCCATAACACGCCGTCAGAACCTACTAAGCCTTCGCAAGCCTGTTTAATGGATATTAAAGCGATAATTTAACTCTTCCTTTAAGACTGACCGAGAAGGACCGTGGCTGTTTCCAAGGAAGGAGGGCTATTTACATAAACGACATGGACATTGGTACATTTGTATGGAAAATGGGAAACATTACTCCACTGTTCCAGTTTCGCTCACAGCTTCTTCGCAGGAACTTGCAGACAGAGGCAAATCATTGCAAAAGGGGAGGAAACAAAAGCGTTAGGGTGATTAGAAATGGCAGCGTGATTTTCACTATTGTTCTTCATTCCTGCTGCTTTCCTTGGAGCAGAAACGACCTCCAGGCTCCGGCCGTATCCACGACTCCGCTGTTTTGCTGAGGTGTTCGTTTTTATTCTTATTTAAAAGAAAGGCCCCACAATAATTTATCAAAACCAATTAAAACCCATGAATTCAAGCAGCAAAATGTTACTTTTAATCCAATTAGTTTCAATGACAAGTCAGCACAGCTTCAGCACTTCTGAAAAACATGCAGAATAAAGAAATTATTCCGCAGCAATCAAAGTGATAAGATATCTGCAAATACGGCTCTTATCAGCGAGACCGGCCTGGCGGAGCGAGGAGCGGGAGTCTCTTACCCCGGGCTAGGGAGGACACAGCAGGATGGTTTTCAGCCTATTTCCAATATGCAGCGATCAGAAAAAATATGCTGTTTGGCTTCTACAGTTACAGGCTGCACGTTTGTGCTTGTCAGTACGGGTTTCCCGCATCCCCCTTCTCTCCAGTTTTACATGTGAATGCATCGATCCTGCCTCATCACATCTGCCAGCTCTCGCAGCAAGAACTAACACGGCATGATTCGTGCAACATCAAGGGATGATGTGGAAGGGGACAGTATAGAAAAGATGGCTCTGTTCTTACCTTTTCTATATCTTCAAGGGTTTTGTAGTATTTGGCCTCAGTTTCTTGGATTTCTAGCAAACAGCAATTTCTTTTGTCATCTTCTGTCATTCCCATTTTCTAGAAGAAGGAAAAATAACGCGCGGTCAGGTACTCTTCAGAGCGGTCCAGCAACCTGCTCAGGTGGGGCCAAGCTCCAGTTCAGCCTTCAGTGACAGCAAATTCAGAACAAGCACAAGTTTGGAAAGTCAGGGGAGTACTGCTACTGGTTTATGTTAAAGGAAACTATTTTTATCCAAAAAAATTAGGAAGGAACCCCAGCTGTACTATTCAATATATTTCCACATGGGCAAGCATTATAGTTTTTGCATTTATTTATTATAGCTACATCACCAAAGATTATCAGCTAAAGAATAAATAAGAGATAAATGCTGGGTTTCCCCATTTTTTTTTTACTTAAGATGAAACTCACAACAGAGCCTAAGTGGGTCATAAATAATATGTTGGACTTACACAAATCCCCTGCCAGGGTTGCCAATTCTCATGATTTTAGGTCAAATCTGATAACACATTTGTTTCTTTAAAGCCTCAACTCCTGGAGTCGCTGCTCATGCTTTTACATCTGTGAAACGGAGCTGAAAACACGTGTCGGGAGGTGCTGCGCTTGTCAGCGCTGTCTCGGAACTCGGGAGGTGATCGAGTGATCGGGTTTTAATCACCATGCACAGGAACGGACACCCTCTGTACACCCCCTTTCCGCTCACAGCTCAGACCTATTGCCTGGATGGAAACCAATATTTTAATCAATGCGTCTTACCTGCATATATCTAATCTGAAGCATGCAGAAATACAAGAAACCAATTAGCATTACACACTTGCTATTCCAACAAATCTTATAAAAAAAGCCATTATTTAGACAGATATGTGGATGCTTATATTAAAAATAGACTCTTTTGCTCAGGGAAGGGGAGGAAAGGGAGTCGGAGCCTCCATCACTGCTCAGAGGTGTCCGAGAAAACACAAAACTTTGTGGAGGGGACAGTGAAAAATTGCCAATTCCATTGACCCCAATCCTGCGCTACCCTGGCTGTGGGGCACCCACGTGGTGGGAGCTCCCCCCCATTTTTTGCCTTTTATGCAAGAGGTTCCTACCAAAACCTCCCCGAGGGCCAGTTCTTGGGCCAACTGGCTTCTGCAACTAATGGCAACTTGGTAAAAACACCGGTGGCCAACGAGCTGTGCTGACTTTGGCATTGCCACCGATGTCCGTAAACAGCTCCATGCACTTTGGCAGGATCAGTGGGAATACTCTGTGCCCAACTCCTCGATCCAGACGGATTTTCGGTGGGCAGGGAGCTCCTCAGGCTGCAGACACGGCATGAAGGGATGAAATGTCCCAACCACCATCGTCATGGTCTTGGTAGCGCTTGCAGCCAGGCTTGGGATGGGTGAGAAACCACCGTGTGGGCATCTCTGCCACACAGCTCGGCTCATCTGCCGGGCTCGGCGGGGTGAAGCCCTGCCTTCCCAGCCCCCCAGCACCTCATCCTGCACAGCCACGCACCCCGCTCCGGGGATTTAATTGATCAGCGAACTTGTCCGTTGATCCTGCTTTGTGATGGGGAGGTCCGTATGGCGCTGTTTGCAGCCAGGAGAGAGTAATTAGAGCCTCAACAAAGCCTGCGGGTGGCAGGTATCAGAGGGCAGGAGAAAATTTGGAAGGTCACACTCTGGTGGAAAGGTCCCTTCGAGCTCTGCATCAGCAGAAGTCAGGGCAGCTCGTCTCCTCGTTGCTGGGGACACAGGTAGTGAGGGTGGCTGTGAGCACTGCTGGGGACATGCAATGGCCACCAGCACCCTCCTGGCTCATCCATGGAGCATGATACTTGCACCAGAGCCCTTGGAGATGATGCAAGTCCCTCCGTGAGGCTGTGCGTGCTGCACACCCGGGTTTCCCCATAATCGCAAGGCTTTTAGAGATGACCAATGGCGTCGGCTGCTTATCCCTAAAGCCACACGGGTCCCCGCTGCCCCAGAAAGCTCTGCTGCAAACATCTACCTGCTCTGAGACACCCCGGCAGGAGCGGCAGCAGGCACAAATAAGCGCTGCANCAGCAGGCACAAATAAGCACTGCATCCTCCACGCACAGATCTGTCAGCGCTCGTCCCGATCTAAAAATACCAGTGGCAGACACGGCACATCTGGCTGACGGAGCAGGCAGAGCCGCCGCGTTCCCTCTCCCCAGAAAGGGCTGAACTGACACACGCTGCCTTGGCTCAGCAGCAAATGACTATTTTTAGCTTATCTTTTAGAGCTTATTAGCTCTCCTTTTCCCTTCCTCCTCCCCAAACTCCTTCAGATGACAAGATGGGCTGGGAAACTCCTCGGAGAACCCCCTCCGGGCCAGCGCCATCCCAGCTTGGCTTATTTTTACCTCTCACGAGGCAGCTCAGTTTCAATGAAGGATGCAAAGCGATTCGCTTCCCTGCAGCATCACCTGTCATTGGCGGACAGTTATTTATTTAATTGACTTCTCTCCTTTCCCCTCCCATCAAGGCACAGCTTTAAAAAATGCATATAAATTGTTACCATGGGCTGCTGAACTTCCACTCTGATGATATCTTCATAGATATCATCGCCTTCATCTTCACAGGGGACGCAGTCATAAATATCCTCCCCCAGATCATGTTCGCTGGAAGGAGAAGAAGAGCGATTTAGCGATGATAATAAGGAGGGTACATTCACTGTCACTTGCTCAGGCAAACCAACAACTGCTCTCGCGCCAAGGAGGGAGGATAACCACGACAATAAGAAAATCCTCTTGGCCCACAGCATTGACATGTTCAGTCCACGTTCTCCGTTTGCATTAGGAGTCTCTGTTTTTCCCAGACCTGTACCCGCTGCACATCTCTTTCCGCTCGCTGGAGGCTGGAAAAGGCAAAACGCTGCTCGACACGAGCGGGGATCGCAGCCAAGAAGCGGCTCCGAGCCCTGTGCCAGGCGCGCCCGCGATGCCCAGTCCACCGTGGTCTGCCAGCTCTGCCCCGGCAGCGTTTTTGCTCAGCGCTAATCGGCCCCGCCGAGACGGACCCACCGGCCAAACATCCCGGCGGGACCATCTGGGCCACCGCACGCGACTGAGCCCAGCATCACGCTGGGTCCGGCTCCACCTGCCTCCGAAGATGCCCGCAGCCTCCTGTTCATCGCCGGCCTCTCCTCTTTAGCAGCAGCTTTTGTGTCAGTGTCTTTAACCATATTAGAGAATATATTTTAATGGGTTGGAATTCGGTATGTTTAAAGCACTGCACTCACTCTTGGTCTGCTTTTGCTTTTTCTCACGAAAAGGCTTCCTTCACACCACAGAAACCCTCCCCCTTCTCCCAAACTGCCGTAGGAGCCCACGTCCATTCAAAGCAGCGAGCAGATACTAAATACTCATCCGATGGCTCCGTGCAGCAGGTAGAAGCATCCCAGCCCTGCCTCGCCGAGTGGGGAAGCGCGACGGGGCTGAGCCGAGCTCCCGGGGCTGCGCAGGGACCCGCAGCGACGCCCGGACCAGCCACGGGCAGAGCTCAGCCCACATCCAGCCACGGCCCCGCGCTCCCTCCGGCCACCGGCACCACGTCCAGGTTCAAAAGCTCTGGATCCGGAGTTTCTTGGTGATGCCCCGACTCCCACAAAGCACAATTCCTGCCCTGATGCGCAAGTGGGTGATTTTTAATTTAACATTTCCCTCCGGAGGGGGAGGCTCTCCCGATCACCATCAGGCAATCTCGCCAGACGCTCAGCGGGGTGATGCTCAGCCCCAGCTGACGTTTACTTTGGAGGTAAATTGAGCAGCAGAAAAGTCCCATTTCCAGAACTGCCCACATCGCTTAGGAGATGCCCCCGCAAGCACCCGCATTAAAGGCATCACGGAGGCGTAGTGCCCAACTTGTATTTAAAGGTGACGGCGTTAGGTACTTAATTGTCATCTGAGCCTTTATTAACGCCCCCAGGGGCTCCTAAGTCTTAGAACACTTTTGAAAATTCATCCCATAATAAATACCAATTAACAACAATAATTTTAGCGCTTAGATCTACAGGTGCTGATTGCTAACGGCTCCCGCTGAAGTCAACCCCACGGGATCAGGACAGTGTGAAATGCTGAAATATCAAACAGCGTTCGCATATTTTACGAGCTGTCTCTTTCAACATGGGTATTAATTACGTACAAATATATTTAGGTGTAAAAGTGCTCAAACTCTAACACTCGACATCTCTATACGATAGAGCGTGGAGCAGCAGAGCACATCTGTTTGCAAAGCTGGGCTTTATTTCTTTTCTAAATGCAGTTCTTTCTATTTTTAAAAACAGATTTATTTAATAAAAGTTTGGGGATTTTAAATAAATACACTGGCATGATGTATCCGTCCCATTCTTCCAGAGTGATGCATTACAGCTGCTGTAATAATGCCCACTAATAGCTGGTGATCCATCTTTCCCTTCCCAAGCGTCGCCGTCACCGTTATTATCTGTACCAATATTTATATTCTCAGCTCCGCTCCTTATCCAGAGCGAGTAACTCCCGGTTCCTGATTAATCTTCCCTTCCCGCCCGCACCTCTCGGATTGCCGGCTGTCTCTCCATACATCATTTCCCCGGCTCGAGACCTGTTAGAAAACGTATGGTTGGGTTAATGTCGTGAGCGCGAGCCCGGTTGGGTATGATACGACCATGGTGAGTGCCGCGGTGACGCTGCTGCCGGAGCAGAGCCCGCTTTGCCTGATGGCTGCTCATCACCAGCAACAAGAGCGCTCAGCGACTGTTCCGGGCTACGCGCAGAAGGAGAAGACGGCATCTTGAGGTGTCCCCGGGAAGCCCCGCATCCTGAGCATCATCTGGACCTGCTCTCCTGCACACAAGCACAACCGGGCGCCACGTCCAAGCCTCAGTCCCCAGCGTCGCTTTCTGCTGCACGGGGGCCCTAGCATGGACAAGCCCTCCTCTTCTCCCCCACCAAGTAGCCACGAGCTCTGGACCGCGGCCGGGCACACGCCAGGACATCACTGTGAGAGACCCAGGCGGCAGCGTGGGATGCTGAAGGGGTTTTGCTAAATCACGGGCTGCCTGGACCGAGCCTGGAGAAGGAGGACCTGGCCCAGCCTGGCCCTCCCCAGAGCTCTTCTGGGCCACCAGGAAAGGGGTAGAAGCACCTACTAAGGGACAACACAGCAAACCTGCCCATAAAGCTGGTCCAAGAGCCATCTGACACGAACACTGCACCCATCACGGGGGGCCACATCTGCCCCTTGACATTCTCATTGCTCTAACCAAAGGGCCAAGCCACTGCTGCTCCACTCGTTCCTTCCCATCAACACCAGTACCAGACCTTCCCATCTCCGATTTCTGGCCTCAGGCAAAAAATAGGGACAACACCCTTGTCCTGGGGCCATCTAGAAAGACACCTCCATGACAGAGGTCAGGGAAGAGGCACTAGAGATGTTCAAACCCAACAGCTGTGGTGGTATTAAAACAACGATACCTACGTCCAGTGGACCGACCCTTACTTATTAAACCACATTCCTAGTACATCTCTGAGAAACACCAGGGGCTGCCAGTTTGACGGAGAGCAGTAAAACGCGCAGATTGGCCTCTCCCGCAGCTGCCCGCGAGCAGCCGAGCTTTGCAGGCACGTGTACGGCTGTTGACACCGCTGCTTTGCACATATTGATTTTCATCGGTCTCCGCGTTTTGTCTGTCAGAGTTGAAAATGTGCACCCTCCCCGACATTCAATCAGAGAACAGGCATTGGGATGATTTTAGCCAGTGGCAACCAAAAAACACACTAAATTTGAAATGCCATAAGGGGGGGGGGAAGCGGGGCAGGTATCTTCCACGTTTAGCACAGTCCCCCACTGTGGGAGGCAATAAATTCAGCATCCCAGGCATGTCACGTGTAGACTGAACAACTTGAGCAAGGAAGGTCAGATCCTCACCTCGTTCTTCACAAAGAGACGCAATTTACTCCTTCAATAAAAGCAGCAGAGTCCGCGAGTTACCCGTGGGTATCAGAGCCTACGATCTACTGCCTGGATTAGAAGATTCATTGACAGCTCTGGGTTTAGGAAAGGGATTTTATCCGCCCTTCAGAGTTAACGCCAGCATTTGCAATTACTGTTATTAGGATGGATGTAACCAGCTTTGGGCTGGCAGCATCTTGCCTAGCCGGGAAAGCTCATTCAAAGCAAAAAGAATAAAGCTTTTCATATCTAAGGCAATTTCAGGCAACAACGATGCTTTTGGCGGAGCTCTTCCTCCCTGGCAATGCGCGCTCGGTACAAATGCCCTCCCAAGCAGGCAGCAGCCATGCCAAGGAGCAGCTCCCTCAGCAGAGGGACCAATGCCAGGCTGCTGCCTTGGAGTCAGGGACAAACAGGGACATGGAAGGAGTGAGCTGGGGAAGGGGGGCGTCCCTCAGGGGCCGCTGGAACCTCCAGCAGTTGCCTAAGCGCAGCCAAATTTTAAAGAAATCGTCCCAAATAGGATGCCAGAGTCGAGTTAGTCTGAGGAAGAACCTCACCGCCCTGGGTGAAGGCACTGGTCCCATAGCTCCCACCACGGGCAACCAGCCCTCCAGAGCTCAGCACGTGGCCAAAACAGAGGGCACGGTCTGCATTTGGGCTTTGGGAGAAGATGAGCTCCAGACTCGGCTGCCCACACCAGCCCACGATGCCCTGATAAATAATCTGCAGCAGGTCCGCTACGCTAAAGGAATGCTGCACACCACGTTTGCAATGACACCGTGGATGAGGAGGGTAAGTGGGGAAGCTCTGAGGGTCTCAAGGGCCACTGAAGGACCTCTTCATCCATAAAAGCTGCGCCAGGGCTCTGGGAAGTTGCTGAGTTTGTACCAGTCTCAAGAATTCAAGGAGGAGCCCAAGCGAGGCTCTCAGGGCAAACCCATCACGCCAAAACCCTGTCCAAACCACAGTGCTCCTTTTGCTCCACTGATGAAAGAGCCAGAACCACCAGGAAGGGAAAAAGAAAGAGGAGGAGGAGACAGAAGGAGCTAAAATAAGACAACCAAAAGACAAACCCAAATCTCCAGCCCTGTGGCCGAGGTTAAGAGTCAGAAGACCTCAGAGCCACCGCCGGCTCCAGGCTGGAAGTTCATTTGCAGGGTCCCTGAGACAGCTGCCCAGCAGCTGCGAGGCTCCAGTTTGCCCCAGTAATCCTCCACTTTCTCATTCTTACTCTGCACTTACAGCTATAAATAGACAGCTCATCCGACCAACCCCCTCATTCACGGTCTCCGTCAGACGAGGACAAGCAGAGTCCTGTATTTGCAGCACATCTGGCAGGCTTAGGTTTCAGGGTGAAGGAGTGCAAGATGTGCAGTCGCTGGGCTCGAGATCTTGCAGGGTTTTAATTAGCCAGATTGTACTTGGACGGAGACACGCGTCTGGAAACAGCAAAAGAAGCCTTTTGCCATCTATTCTACTCGGGTCTTACGTTCCCCGTTCGAAGGGGAACATTATAATCCCAAGAATGAGCCTCATGCAGTTATAACAACTGACATGATCCTAGAGATGGCACAAGCAGGACATACAAAAATCTTTACTGGTGACAAAGAAGAAAAGACACATTTACAAGTGCTATGGCTCGAGTGCCTTGTACCATCGAGCCATTTATTTAACCGGCTGGCATGTGTGGTTTTTCCAACACAGCAAAAATAATGAGAAAAGTGGCAGCTAACTTATCATCTCACCTTGGCTCCTCTATTCATTACTTTTTTTAATGCACTCGAGAAATTCTGCTGATCACATCACTATTTTGGAAGACACGAGGAGGCAACGCTGGTGACAGCAGTCAAAGAAGTAGGAGAAACTTCAGCAAGAAGCTCACTTGAGAAATCGAGACCAGGCAGATCTTCTGCAACCCCCCTTCTCTGCGATGAAAGGTTTGGAAATACGCCACTGTCCCCAATACTTTTGCTGGGGATAAATCCCCAGTGAACGGCAGCTCGAAACAAGACCGGGGGACGCCAACCTGCAGGATGAAGCCCCCCCCCAGCTCCAGCACAGGGTTTGGCGGGCAGCTGCTTTGCTTAAAACACTTTCTTTGTCCTTTTTGCAACGCTACAACTTCTCCCCTCGAAGCAATTCACTTTTAAAGGAAAAAAGGGAGGTAAAAGTTATGCAAATTAAATATTTCATGTCAAGTCACTCACAGCACTTCAGCCTGACTCTGAATTCTTCAAATAGCTACCAAACAACCCAAAACCCACCCTACGTGTAATCCACCTGAGCCTGCCGAGCTTCGTGCCAGCGAAGAGGGACACTGCCATGATGTGGAGAAGGTTCATGATAAAGAAGTGCTGTAAAGAGGACCAGGATTAACTGGAGACAAAATAACTGGAGTGAGCTTAAGCAGCAGCAGAGACAATTTAGGTTAAATGTTAAGTATAACTTCAGAACTCCCAGATTGGTTCGGGGCAGCTGGAACAGCCATCAAGAGAGATGGAGAAGCGGTTGGTGGGGAGACGCTCAGCGGTAAGGTGGAGAAGTGCCTGCTGCCATCAGTGCCCAGCAGCCGTAGCTGGGAGCATCCTCAGGACAAGGGTCACTTTGAGTTTTGGGGTCAGACTCCGGCGAATTCACCCACACGTTGCCGTTGCTGCTCATTTCCTGGGCAAACTTCCCCCAAAACCGGCTGCTGCTCCAGGGTCTGGCATTAGGGCACGCAGAAATAAATCAGGCGGCAGAGGACAAACGCCCCTTCACTGCTCCTCCCAGTATCGATCAGGCACCACTTGCAAACTGGCCAGCCCTCGCCATCTGCCCGAGCTCTCTGCAAGCCGCCATCTGGCCGATGGCAAAGCAAACCGAGGGGCCGGCGGGCTGAGGACAGGGAATTGGAGAACTTTCTGACTCCCCTGATACCCTTTTAGTTTCCCCTCCCCTTTCCATCACCAATTGTTCTTTTGTTTTTTTGAGTTTTGCTGCTTTTTCTTTTTCTTTTTTTTTTTTCTTTTTTTTTAAATAAATAGCTGTTTCCAGGCAATTCTCTGCCGCGATCTGCCGGGTGGCCGACCCAGCGCTGGGGAGCTGCGTGCAGCCCAGCATAACCTCCGCGATACCCCNCCCTTTATGCACACCAGCACCCCGCGGCCACCCCGCGCTTGCAGGCAGACAGCTTCTTTCTGCAGCGCACGCAAACGGCCCTCGTGGCGCTGCCATTGATCCGCTNTCTGCCGGGTGGCCGACCCAGCGCTGGGGAGCTGCGTGCAGCCCAGCATAACCTCCGCGATACCCCAAAGGCGAAAGCACAATGGGTTCAGCAGGGCATGAACACCCTTTATGCACANTCCCAGTCCCGGCGCTGGCTTTTGTCCCCAGCTGCCGCAGCTCCTCCGCGCCGGGAGGGACCTCGCTGCCCGCCGGGATGAAGGTCCTCGCTCTTTAGAGCATTACGGGGACAAGGCTTGGTTCCTTCTGCTTCCCAAATCTGCGTCTCCGTCACAAATATGTTTATATTTTGGATGTTTTGCAGAAGAGGATTTCACCCTGAATCTAAATAGGGGACACCAAACCGCTCTCTTCAACTACTTAAGGTTGAAATGAAGCATTATGGCATTCTCCAAGAAGCCCTGCACTTCTACCAGCCCCCAAAACGCCTTGTTATATTTATCCTGAGCTTTTCATCACAGCCCCACAACACCCAAAGAAAGACTCCTCTCCCCCGGGGGGTGACTTGGCGGCGCTGAGCCCACCGGGGTTGTCCCTCCTCCCCTGAGCCCCGACCCTTCGAGGCCAGCGGGGACGGCAGGCTGGTTTCACAGTGGTTTTACAGACAGGACCCTACATCCCTCCAAAATGAGCCAAAGGGCAAAAATAATCACTGGGATAGCTGCACGGACTGCAGCAAGTTAACGTGGAAAAACCACTCAGGGATGGAGGGGTCTCTCCGGCTGCGCCTGGCCGTGCTCTTCGGTAGCGGTTCCTTCCACGCGTTGGGTCACTTCACTGCTTTGCTGTGCGAATCATTTCCTCGCCTCCAACGCAGCACTTCGGATGCGCTCGGATCTTCCCAAGGCTGCTGGATCATCCGCGATATTAAATGCAAAGATGCTGGATGGACTGAATCATTCCCAGCTCGTGAATGACGCCCTTGTTCGGCTGTTTGGACATCGGCAGCAGCTAAGAAAGAGCTTTCTCATGCGGCCCCGCGGTTTGCCAGCGCTCAGCGTTGGTGCCCAGTATGCACCATTGTGACCGGCAAATTCCCAATGAAAGTTTCCTTGTCAAGCACGGAGAGACGCTCCTTGTCAAAGGGAGAAAAGGGGGGGGTTGTTGCTGATGTGTCACCAGGCAGCGGGAGCGGCAATGCTCCTGCTAAGGGGCTCTCCGGGGCATTTCTGGGGTTTTTACAGTTACGGGTGAATTACGTCTCCGTTTTGTGGGTTGTGTTTCCGCGCACAACCTGGCTGCAGCGGGAGCGCGGATCTGGATGAAGGCATTTGTGCAATATCCCCCTGCTGATTTACACACGCCTCTCCCCAGTGGTCCCAACTAAAGACGTAAAGAAGAGGATTTTGCAAAGAATGGGAAAAAAAGGGAATGTTAAAAGCTGGAGACAATCTGGGACAGAACAGGGCGATCAGTAAGAAATAAACCCCTAAGCCATCTGAGCACAGCGCATCTAAGTCCCTCTCATAGAGGGACAAACTCACAGCCATGAGCAAAGGTCTGAGGAACAGCTTGGGAAGGTTCCACCCGGGCGCCCTGCAGGACCTGCGCCGCCGGCAGCAGAGCGGTTGAAGCTGGGAGCCCGTCTTCAACGCCAAATAACCTGCCCCGAGCTCCGAGCACACCACACCGAAACCCCCATTTCGAGGAGAGGGCTGCCATCCCCACCAGCGCCTGTGCGTGCGACTTCACACGCAAACCTTTCTCCAATTAAAAAGCATGCCTATGTGTGAGAATCAGGAAATTTAAAACCCAATATTAAAGGGATTTTGAGAACTTTAGGAGAGTGGGGGGAAAAAAATGTTATTCTTGAAAAGATCCCTTTATAAGTTAAAATTTTATTAAACTGTAGCTGCTGGGAGCAAACCGCGAGCGGGGGATTCCAGGGTACTCCGTTCCTTGACTAGTAATTTATGATTTACTTTTGTAATAACCGAAGCCATAAGGAACTCATTGGATTAAGGAGTCTTATTATTTATGTTGTGGAACAATAATATTTAACTGTATAAAGCCACATATCCACTCACACAGACTTTTCCTCCATATGAAACAGACTGCACTTCATAAGTAAAACCCTCGCCGATGGGAACGCTGCCATCGAATTCCGATAGCGCCCACGTTTCACCGTATACGCCGTAGTTCAAGGTTGCTTTTAAAAGCCTGTTATATCATCACCACGGGCAGCAAAACCCAGACAACCAGAGACCCAGACAAATACAGATGCAGAAACCCCAGCAGCATCACCCCGTGTCCCACCACACCACCAGGGAGGGACTGGCCTGGGGCCGGCTGGTGTGGTCCAAAATCACTCACGGGGGATGCGGACCCACGTGCCAGCACCCACGAGGCCACAAAAATGCCATGGGGGGGAGTTGTCCAGCGCTGAGTTAGCAATGGGTATCCCAGTCCCAGCGAGTGGCTCGGCTTGGGTCGAGGAGGAGTTATATCCCAGCTAACGATGGGATTGAGCAGGCGGAGGGGCTCCCCGTGGGCTTGGCCCCCCTCGCCCCCCACTGAGCCACTCATAAACTCAACCCGATTAAAAGCGATGTCTCCCAGGGCTCTACATGGGAAAAGACGGACTATTGTAAGAGCACAAAAATCTCCTGGCAAGACCATCAAAGCAGCCGGCGCCGCCCTCTGAGCCCCGCTGTCAAATTTTATCCCACTTCGCTTGGAACTACGTTGCAACTTTTCCCTTTTCGTGTCCCCTCCCCGTGAGAAGGCGAGGCCACTTACTCCGCCAGCTCCTCCAAGCTCCGATACACGTCGTCATCGTTTTCCGTGGTCTCCTCCGACGGGAAGGGCCTGGGGGAGGAGAGGAATGACAGCGTTATTGGTGTGTCTCGCCCCTGCGGTCCCAGCTGAACTCAGCCCAGCCCCGAGCATCCCGTTGAGCAGAGGGTGTTTCGGAACAAAATATTCATTGCAAATACATTTTTTCCTATTGAGGCATTAGCTCCCAGGAGGACATCATCTCCGCTGCTTCCCGCGGGCAGCGCTGGCACGGCGGGACAAGAAACCAGGTGGTGAGGCGGGTTCACCGCCGGGCACCATCTGAGCACTGAAGTGAGGAGCTGCATCGTCTCACAGCATCTCAGAGACCCCGTGTCCGAGCCGTCGTCGCTCCCCGCTGTGCCGGCGCTTGCACAAACGGCTCAGCTGAAATCTAATTCAAGTTCGGTGTCGGACTCGTTGAGACAGAGAAATTCTCCTCCACCCGTGACGGAGCTACCTGNCGGGGCACACCGAGCCGCTTCCCACCGGCGTCTCCCACCGCTGCAAGCAGCTAAACCCACCAGAATGAACGAGTCCTTACGAACCCTGGGCTTCCTCATCTTAACAACTTTGTGATAGCTGAAAAAAGTTCAGACCCTGGGGATGCGGGAAAGGACACCAAAAGGGCAAAAGGAAGGAGGGGAAAAAGCAGATTAAAAGAGAAAGGGAGGGAGTGGGGGGAATACAAGAATTCCTTGGCTCATTCTGAAGTAATAACCAAATAATGTATGAAGGAGATGAAAAATACTGCTTTAATTAAACCCAATGTATTATTGCTGGCACGGGGCCACAGCGGGCTCCGGCTCTGCTGGGGCTGGATGCACCTTGCGACTCCGGCGGCATCGGGCCGGGGGCTCCCCGCGGCCACGGCGAGCCTTGTCCCCGCCGGAGCGCAGGGAACGGGGACAGGGGCATCCGCAGCGAGAGCAGCCGGCGGTCCCCAGGCTCGGAGCCGCACGGGATGGGAGGGAGATGCGGTGGGTGAGCAGAGCTGGATACACGTGAACTCTTAACTGCCCTCATGAGCAATTTCCTCCTCTCCCCTCCCACCCTCCCTGTTTCACGATAGATTGCCTCTCCTAAAAGATTTAATACACGGCCTGGCTAGCCCCCGAATTTGCTATTTTTGGATCCCATCTCTAGCATTAATTTGCCTTCCCCCCTCTGCTTTACTTCACCCTTCCTTTGGTGAGCGGCGGCAGACCGAGGGTTTTGAAATCGTGCTCGAATCTGCAGCGAGTTCAATTAAAACCACGACCAGGTGGTGACCCCAGGCACAGAGCGGGACGACTTCACGCTCCACCAGCTATCAGGAGGCTGCCGTGCCTCCGCTCCAGATGCAAACCCAGGGGAACCAAGGAGCACCCGAGGTTGGCACGTCTGACCATGCCCACGTGCGAAGGGGCGACGCGGGAGGGAGCAGAGCGACGGTGGGAAGAGCAGAGGGGGCTGTGCCTGCTCTCAGGGTCTCATTGCAAGGCAGGTGCCATTGGGCACCCCAACATCTGGCACAAACAGCTGCCCGGGCCGAGATATGGGGTGAAACCCATTTTGGAGAGAAGCTCCAAAGCATAAAGGTGCAGTGAGAGACCAGGAGGCACCCGGGATCTTCACAAAACGTCTGTGTCTGCCTGCGTTTCCTCTCCCCTGGCTGTCCCCTGGGAATTAGTGACAAATACAAAAGCCATGTGAAGCGCAGACCAAAAAAGCCACCAGCTCCGGGTGCACGGGGCTGAGCTGATCACGGGAACCGGCCTCGGACCTCAGCCCCGACAGGCGAGGGGGTACGGCAGCCGCCGCCGCAGGGCTACACCACCCCGCACAGCTCCGGCCAGAAAGGAGAAATCAGAGGTGACCTCTGTTTAAACACCACTCGTTAAAATAATAATAATAATAAAAAAAAAGAAAACCACCACAAGGCATGACTCCCTTTCTTTTACACACATCTTCTGCTCTTAATCTCTATTTCCTTCCCCAGTGCTCACCATGCCAGAAAGAAAGAAGTAAAAAAGCCATACAGAACATTAAAATCACAAGCACACATTTCCAACCATAAATCTGGGCTTGAGGTGTAATCAGTTCCTGTGATAAACCCCCCCATGTAAGGCAAGGAGACAGCAAAGAGAGAAAAATATTTTCTAATGAGAGTTTCATGGAGACGGCAGCTCCATCAGCCCTCTCAGCTTCACCTTGACCGTCGGTAAAGCACCGGAGTGAAAGTCAGGGCAGGGGAGGAATTAATAACCTGTATCTCTGCAACAGCAGATAATGGCTAAATAAGGATGCTCAGAATGCAATTAGAAGGAAAGTCACACTGAGAAAAGGATTACTAAATGGACCAGCTAAAATCTGGAGCTGAAGGACGGATTTTTGGAGAAAGCCTTGGGTTTGCCCTTTGTTCGTGCCTCTCTCCCCGGCTGCGTGGGACAGAAGCGGCTCCGGAGAGGCTCCGCGTGTCCCCACGTCACTGCTGCGGGAGCAGAGCTGCCATCTCCCCGCAGCTCCTCTCCCCTTCCCCAAAGCAGGGTGCCAGCCCCCAGACTGCAGGACAAGTCACCCAGGGCTGGGACCGTGCAGCTTCGGGCAGCTCTCGCCCTAAAGGTCCTTACCCTTCTCCAAAAGCCCGATGTGCAACAACATAATTTAATTTAGCCCTTCTAATTATAGCTGTTATTTAAAATCTCTCCCTACTTTTGGCTTAAGTTCCTTTATATATCCAGTATACATTATTTTTCTTCGCTGAACACAGGAAAAATTAATCCTCCAGCAACGAGCCGATGAGGATGAACCTCCAGCAGCCAGCTACGGAAAAGCATATTAAACACTCTTCTACCCAGATTCACACCGGGGGTCAGGGCGGCGCTGGCAGGAGGCGCGGGGTGAAGTGCCCCCCCAGCCCTGTCCCATCAATTATTCCCTGTGTTGCTGGTTTTGCCGCTTCCCATCAGATCACCTTTGCGGCTCCCCTGCGGGCCGGGCTCGCCTCGGCGTGACGTCTTCCACTTGAACTGGCCGCGGAAACAGATTTGACGTGGTGGGGAGAGGCTGGGGGAGGAGAGGCCTCCTCTTGCTCCTGCACCACCAGACCCTCATCAAGGCAACTCTAAGAAAAGCCAATTGGGTGAACTTTTAACCCAGTGTTTCTCACGCACATCCAGGTCCAGCCTGGGACTTGCACTTAGACACCTTCATGCAGGTTATCAACTTGGTCCCTAACCACACAAGGAGAAGCATCTCCGTCTGGTTGGGCGACAGCGCTGCANGCCTTCATGCAGGTTATCAACTTGGTCCCTAACCACGCAAGGAGAAGCATCTCCATCTGGTTGGGTGACGGCGCTGCACCTTCTGCAGCCACGAGCTCCCCAAGAGCAACCGCATTGTTTAGGACCAGTTTGTATGTCATTATTTTTTTTAAAAAGAGCAGAAAAGTTGGAACTGAAGGGGTCTAAAAGCTACCAGTTCCCTGGGAAATTCTTATAGATCTCCAGGTGCACTGCAACTTCATACAAAATACTAAATGCTACAGCTCAAAATGCCCAACAGTAATGAGGAAAGTATTTTGAGTTCATTGTAACCCAACAGGTTTGAAGAGATCCCACTTCATTTAAATTCATTTGAAAATGTCTCTTATTTAATATCACTAGTTGAGCACCAGACTTTTTTTTTTTTTTCCCCTCCACTGTCATGAAAAACCACCTGCTGAGCCCTTTCTCCTCCCAGCCCGCGCCTGGGCTGCCGCAAACCCAATCCCGCTCGGATGAAGAGCAAAAGCGCCGGCGACATCAAACACCGCTGGAACAGGCTCTTAGAGATAATAAACCCCCCAGAGTAGACTTTTTCACAGACAAACCCCACAGCATTCAAGAGCATCACTTCCAGAGATCAAAGAAGAGAACGAAAGTTGGATCGATCTGATGTGTTTGTTCTAGAGCCTAAAAGAGAAGGGAAGACCAAGTAATTTGTTCCGGAGTTTAGAGCGAGCTTCTCCTCTTGAGGACAAGACTTACAGCAGACGATCGTTCTCGACACGTGATGCAAAGCACCCCCTTGATCTCACAAAACATTTCGGCTCCTCTCTGGGTTGGAGAGCTCGCGCACGCGCAGCACCCCGCAAACGCAACGCGCTCTCGCAAGGGAAGGCAGGAGCAGTCCGCAGCCAGCGCGCATCACGCAGGGCGATAAGCAATTAATATTCCACCAGGCACCTAACGCAAAACCCCTCCCTCGCTCTCAGCGGTCGCTCGGGTTGCCCCACGGTCCATCCCACCCCGTACCCCCATCGGCCGCCCCCACACGCAGCGATCCCCTCTGCGGGGCGAAGGTGCAGCTCGGTGCAGCGCCTGGCTGCTCTCTCCTCTGAATTATTTAACGGGGAGAGCCAGGTAGGCTGCAATTCTAACAGCAGTAAGCAGAAAGATTGATTTATTTATGAACATATTTCAGCATCTGGGTGCCTCGTCCTAGCAACTGAAGGCGGCTGTTCACCTCTGCGGTATCGTCACAGAGAATACAGAGGGTCAGGGATGGGTCAGTTTTACTCGGATAATTTTGTACTGAAGCATCTTAGCCTCAAATCCACGTGTGACACAGCAGGGAGGAGCTGGCAGGATTAATCTTCTGTTTTCCCTATCTGTTTCCACGCTGATTTCCTGGGGCCAAACCCCAGCCCTGGGAACAGAGCGCCCGGTGAGAAGCAG
>RSEF01000017.1:8039315-8051705 GCA_003993805.1 Himantopus leucocephalus
CCTCTGGACCCGCTCCAACAGGTCCATGTCTTTCCTACATTGGCAGCAAAGTCGATGAGCAATGACAAGGCAGATGCACCCCAAACCCAGCAAGCACCACATGCGAATCTTAAGCAGAGCTGCGCATGTCAGGACCATACCTTCACTAAGCAAAGCTGCTGGTGGGGAGGGGGCGAGAGAAACTGCCTTTGCTTTTATTAGCAGATGCTTACGGGGTGACCTCAGCATCTCCCAAGCCTACAAAGCAGCCGCACAGGAAAATATGTCAGTGATATTTTTCAGAGTCTCTTAGGAGCAAGCCCGTGAGGATACATACTTGCCAAAATAAATGAGTTAAAAAGGTTTTTAGCTGGAAAGGAACTGCTTATTGACAAGGGAAGAAGCTTTACGGTCACTCCTAAAGAAGGTCTGTCCATGTCACAAGAAACCATCTCCACTCAACGCCCGGCTTGTGAGGTCTGCAGCTGAACCTCTGCAGATTTGTGCTGGTCAGGAGCGGTGGTCAGTCCCAGGACTGGTCCCCGTCCCAGACTCCCTGGAGCACAGGAGAGCGCTGCGCAGTAACCGTACGCGTTTCCAGACATGGATTCCTTCCACAGCCTTCCCCATCCATTTTATAGCAACACTTACAGTGCGCACAACCAATACACAACGGCAGTAAAAAAAATAATGGGCAGAGTGCAATTACTGAGAGCGCATTGGCAATGAATAAAACAGCCCTTGTAAAACCAACCTTACAGGAGAAAAGGTCCCGTAACTACCTCCTCGCCAGAAGACACTTGAGGACTTAATCGTTAACGACTTTAATTACTTGCCATTTTCACACACGGCTGGGTCCGCCTCGATGCTGAGCTGCCATCCCCAGAGGCGGGGGGGAACAGAGACCAAATCTGATCAGCATGAAGCCTCCATCACGCTGGAGAATCTTTGCAAATCCCATAAAAGATTTCCCCTTATCTCCCTTCTCTCCTCCAGGGCAGCAAGGGGAACGTCTCCTTGATCAGCTACGCTAGGGCTTCTGCCATCCCATCTTTTGCAAGAAGTGGGTTTTGTTGGCAGGATCACAAAGTCTCCTTTACAGGGTGACCCCCACTGCAAACGCAAGGGTACCCCCACACCGTGTCAGACGGGGGAAATGGATTAAAGTCCTGAAACCTGAATGCAACTCCAGGTTTAACTCCGAACCGGTGGACGAAGCGCGGAGGAGTTTCCAGATCAAACACGGCTGACCAGTGAATGACACACGCTGGGAGCAGAGCCACGCACACGTTGCAGGGCAGGGGCTGGGGGCTGCCCGCGCAGGTCCAGCTCGGTTTGCGCCCCCCTGCCCCCCTCCTGCCCGCGGGCAGGGTACGGCCGCGCTGGGGAACGCTCCTCGCTCAGCGCGGTGATATTACAGCCCCGCGAAGGGCGCAGGCGGGATGCTCATGACTCTCCCTTCCCATCCCTCCTCCCGTTCACCCACACGCACATCCTGATATTGTTGGCAAGCCGCTACGTACAGAAACTCCAGGGATGATAACGCTGCAAACCTCACTTTGAGCACGTCAGTCTGGTTTAATAGTTTACCTGGGCAAAACCCAGCAATGCTGAACCTCGGCAGCAAGGCACGGGGAGGCGGGTTTGCAGGCGAAGCGGGGAGGGAGGAAAGTCTCCTCTGGGTTGAATCCTCCCTGCTGGGAGGATGCTGGTACAGCTCAGTTAGCTGCCTTGGACGTGCCTGGAGGCGGCTGCGACCTGGGCTGATCCCAGCGCTGAGCACCTCTCCTCCCAACTCACCACCTGCGTTGGAGAGAGGGGCAAAATGGAGAGAGAGACACGATGGCCTGGACGGTGGTCTGCACTCAGCAGGGTGCTGGTGGGCACTCCATCCCCGATCCCCGCCNTCCCCGATCCCCGCCGGGCACGGGATCTGCAGGGAGGGTGGAGGGCGCCCAGGGGGGCAGGCAAGCATCAGGACCGGCGCCAGCCCATCCCCTGGGACAGCCAGGAGGGTTTTTCTCCTTCACCGATGCGTCCAGCCTCCTGTAAGCAAAACAGCAAATCCCGGCTCCTAAGGTACGGGACTTCGAGGAGAGTCCCAGGCATCCGAAGCACTGTCACCTCTCCCCGAGATCAAACCCGCCCTGCAGCCACAGGCAGGCGACCGGCAGCTCCCAGCCCCGGGCCACCGCCAGCAAATCTGCTCCGTCACCTCAGGGCACATGATGTGCAGACGTTAAACGCCAAGAAAATCAGTGTCTTGGCTTCTACTTATTTATTTGTTTAAATGCAAGGTAAACCTCAGCCCAGGGTGATGGGCTGGCCTCGCTGTGCTTGCCTGGAGGTAAAACTAATGTCACTTATTCTTGCGACCAGCTGCCCCCAGGTAGCCGAGGGGTGTCCTGCCTTGGCCCCCGGCATGGAGAAAACGCGACCATCCCCTTCTCCTCCCCTCCAAAGCACCACTGCCATTCCCGCAGGAGAAAACCTCCCCTTGACAAATAGGATTCACCCCTCCTCCCCATTTGCACATGTTTTTAAATCTATTTTATTAACTGCAGTGCCTTCTGAAGAAAGTCACTTCGAGGTTCAGTTCATATATAAAGGATTTACTTAGATTAAGGGCCTCAGTAAAAGGCCTTTGAACACGCTAACTCCTTCCCGTTTTCAGATGGTTTCGCTGCGCACACATTAAAAATGCAGGCAGGCAGCATGAGCCAATATTCCTCAACCTCCTGCTTTGCTTGCAAAACTCGGCTTCCAGGAAAAACATATATCTCGGGGAGATGAAAAAACACACGCCCCCACGGCTCACAGCTCACGTTCAGCCGGGGGAGCTCACTCACACGAGGTGGGTGACGGCCGGAGCCCAGAGACACCGGGATCTACCACGGGCGATGGAGAACAGCCAGGGCTGCAGCAGGAAACTCTTCAGGAAAAAAAAGCTTTCAGAAAAAAAATACCCTGGTTTATTAGGACCTGCAACAAGAGGTCCTGTTGTCCTCCAGAGAGCTGAGTTTGCTTGAGAAAACCCGGAAAGGGAATGAAAACTCACGCTCCGGAGCACAGGAGAACCTTTGCACAGCACCCCTGTACCACCACCCCGCTGCTGTCTGCGGCAAGATCCTCTCACCGAACGTGGAAGAATTTAGTGCCGGCCACCGGGAGAAATGGGGTAACGGACTTAACGGGCCACGGGTCGGGTCTGCAGTGGAACCTCCTGGTGTAAAATAAAGGCTCCTTGTGCAGAGACAGCCAGGGATGGGCGAGGAGCACGGTGGTAACCTCACACCGCGACTGCCGACAGTCCCCCAGACAGATGGAGGAAAGGATGAGAAAAGACAACAATTGAAAAAAATCCCCCCTCCTTAGCTGATGGGCAACGCTACACAATGAGGCTCTTTTCTTTGTCCCTGGAAAACGAGGCACGGATGAAAACCCCAGGAAAAAGGTATTATCCCATTACCGCCGAACCTGCGCTCCCAAACGAGATGAAGCGGCAGCGCTGCCCGAGGCTGCCTGCGCCCCCGCGAGCAGGCGGCTCTGGGCTCCAACAAGCCAGGTGAACAAAGGCGTTTCTCACCTCCCCACTTCTGACAGGGGGAAAAAAATCGGACAAACAAAACGAAGGGATTTGCCCAGGGCCACGTACGAAGCCAAGATCCAAATGTAGTTCCCTGCATCCGCTTTCCCTTCCGCGCCGCAAAAGCATCTTTCCTCTGAATGCCTTAAATCAGAGAAAACGTGCCTTTTTCTCGGAGGCACCGATAAGCCTCTTATCAAGGAGGGGCTTGTTATGCACGGGGCGCTACCCAAAAAATAACCCAGGGGGGTGGTGGTGGCCCTTGCAACTACACGCTGCTTTAATCAGCGGGGAAACCTCGTCTGGGCTGTTTGCACAGCCGCCTGCAAGAGAGAAATCCATTTCAGCAACCATGAGAGACCATCACCTGCCAGGAGGGAAGTCAGCGATGCACGGCGCTGGAGGGGGGACACTTTCCTGCAGGACTTCGGAAACCTGCAACTGGGACTGGAAGAGAGCGGGAGGAGGAAAAGACGCGGCACGGGCTGTAGCTACAGCTGCAATAGATTAAGCCCAACCTTAGCAATGTGCTGCAAACAAAACAGCGCATTCAAGACCATTTTTTGCCACGTTCTGCTGCTTGCAGCTTGTTCCTTGGACGAAACACTCTGTCATCTCAACATAGCTATCCTGATAGCTGTCTGATTGACTCTGCGGAACAGGGTTTCTCTGGCAAGGTTCGTGTATCCAGAAATTATTAGACAGAAAGACTATTATTTTTTCACGGAATAGCATACAAGATTGATTTTTATTTTGCCACCCTACATGCCATGAAACATATTTAAGGACAAGTAACAGGACAAGCTTTGGGATTTATTTCATTCTTAATTTGCGTGATCCTGCCTCTTAGACCCCAAAATAGGGGTTGGAGCAGAGCCACATTCATGCTATGGGGCTGAAGACCACACAACGCATAGACCATGCTAACTGCACCGTATTTAGCACGTTTTTGAGCACCGTGCCTAAGCCAACAAGGCTTTTCCCATTTATTTCAATGGCAGCATCTTCAATGGGGGAGGGAAGGGAAGGGACCCCAATCATCAGGGGGGACCCCAGCGAGCCGAGGGGCGGCGGTGGCTGATGTGGCCAGTCCCTTCGGGGAGCCAGAGCCGCTGCTGGTTCTCACAGATTAAATTAATTCGTCTGAGATTAGTTCCTGCCGTTGAGGCTTTTGTGATGGTGTAGCACGAAATCATCTAATTAAAAGGAAAAAACGTGCAGCAAGGGACAAAGGAAGGGCGCTCCAACTGCAGGGGACAGCGGTGATGGCAGGGGACACCCCCGGGAGGGTCTTTTCCAGCGAACAGAGCGACAGCATTTTCTGTTCTTGCGGAGCTGGACACGGGGAGGAGGAGGAGGGTTAATACACAGGAAAGCAGAGTTAGGAGCAGAGACCCACTAAGCTCTGTGCTATTCTTGTGTAATTACGGTGCCAAAGGCTTCCAAGATAAGGGATTTTAGTGGGAACCATAAATGCCGGTTGTAAAATGAATGAGAAAAAGCCACGTATCCACAAGAATAGCAAAGCCTCCGTGCCCCTGGATCCCAGCTATGGCCCAGCCCTGGTGGTGGGAGACCCCAACAGAGACACCAGTGGCTCAGCCAGAGCCTTCCCAGAGGCCGGGCAGCTCATTCATCCTCTGAACCCCCACCAGGACCTCCCCAAAGCCTTGGGAAGGGCTTTGCCAGGGCTGACACATTGCAGCCTCCTCCGGCGATGCCCCGAGACTTAAACCCAACTCTTGCAAAGGCACTGCCACTTGCGCACGTGGTTTCCCACATCACTGCCTGCCTCCAAACGCCCTGGATGCTCTTCTCCCTTAAAATAATAATCACTGCAGGCTTCTCCAGGCCTTAGGGCTATCCTTAATAATAAATAGGCCCTAACTTGCAGCACGTCTTTACTCCTCAATGTGCTTTACAAACCTTCACCCCCGCAATCTCCCCCCAGTCCTGGTGGGATCTGTCAGATTCCTGTTTAACAGATGGGAAGGCTCCGAGTTTGTTTTACACGTGAAAAGCTGTTCCCCTCCAGCAGTATCAGTGCGGTTAAGACAGTGAAAATAAGTTCGAACAGTGAAAATCGTGGCGTGGGGTGGTGGGCATGGGCGGCAGGGCTGGAAGCGACGCAGGGGCCCCATCCAGCCCGTGCCCCCACTCCCTGGCTCTGGCTCTGGCTGTGGCTGTGGCTGGTCCCGGGATGCAGCCACACACCAATGCCATGCTACACCCTGACCAGAACAGCAGCACGGCACGTTCTGCGGGGAAAAGCCGATGTGTTTTATAGCTGGGGAAAGAAACACAACCCAAAAAATCCCCCCCAAATGGAGGAAAGGTCCTTTAGGCTGAGAACTCTTCCCAGTTTTATCTGTGGTCCTAATGAGATGCCATTGCCAGATTAATAATCAAAACGCACACTAACAAGAAAACCAATCGCAAACCAGTTTTGCAGGGAATTGAACAAAGACCAGGATAACAGCTCTGCTTAATAGGGTTGTCTGCTGGTTTTAATTCCTTCTCCATTGCTCCTTCAATTAGCAGAGGAGGAGGAGCCCCGGCAGCAGGGCAGCCCACCCTGGGTGCCAGCGCCACCTTCCTTATTAACCCCCATTACCCACTCAGCACTGATGTGCCTTTGTCAAAGCCAGGAAGAGATTTCCCAGCTGTTAGTGACTGAAAGGCCACCTGGGCACTTCTGCACTGGTGACGGTGGAGACATGGGGGTGACACCCCAGCTCCGCGGGATGGGCATTGCTGGCGGTCCCGGGATCCCGCTCCTCAGCTGCGCAGCCCCTGCAGAGGGGACCTGAGCAAAACCTCCAGCAAAAAGACACTAAAACCCACCCTGTTACCCTCCCCAGCAGGCAAACTGCACACAACTCATTCCGTTTGCACTTGATTATTTGTAAATTATTCCTGAGCAGCTGGTAAGGTGCTTTTACAAGTACCCTGCCTACCCCCCAAAGGCATCCTTGATCTCTGTTTAACCCTAATATATCCCAAGCATATTAATGCTTCTAGAGAGTCTGATGGGATTAAATACTAGGAACATGGATAGGGAGAGAGAGCGACATTATTTAAAGCATCATATTGAAAGGATCTTACCTAATTCCTTTGGTTTGAGCAATACTGTGGAAGGAGAGTCTGGATACTGCAGAGATCACCTGGAAATGAGAGAAAAAGATGCTGGTGTGCTTACTGAAGACAGAGGAAGGTTTGGTGGGAACTCGAGGACGCACAGCCCGGTATTTGGACCTGAACACCCACTGAAATGGATGTGCTCCTGTCCCCCCATCAATGTCAACGTACGTCACCATCAGGGCTTGGAGGACACTCTGAGTGCAAGCACTGCTTTTGGTTTTACCACTGAGCATAAGAGACATTTAACCCTCAGCTATAAAGACATCCATTCAACAGCATCATCTCAGGAAACTCCAACCCACCGCCCATATAATACGCCCAGACCTGCTCCAATAGGTTTTATGCAACACCACTGAAAAACCCCCTCTTACTCGGTATTTTATTACAAAAGGTTTATAACTCCTTTTGCCTCTCCCCACACAAAATGATCTTATTGAGGCAAACTTGCCAAGACTGAACGGTTTTGACTTCTTGCATTTCAATAAAGATGCATCATCAGTTTGTCAGAGGTGAGTGCAGACCATCGCCCTTTTCTGGCAGACAACAGCCAGAAGTGATTCAACAATGAAATATTTTCATCAGCATCGCCATCAGGAACAGTAAAGCCACCAGCTTTTTCTGAAAACTCCCATTTTTGATGGGAGTTTTAATCGCTACGCAGAATTTTCAATGAAGACAAACAAAGAATGGTTTTAGTCCCTTATAGATATAAACCATGTTTTACTCTCACTCGTATTCCTCATTTCAAAGCTAGATTGAAATAACAAACCTATTATTTTTGGACTGGTTTCCTGTCCACTGGAACGAATAGCGATGCCAGCCTCCAGGACACAGATAAAGGACTTTTTGAGCAGTCCCTGCTGCCCAGGGCCCCCAGCCCCCGGCTCTCCCCCAGGCGTACAAAGCTGAACGCCGCGGGGGCTGTCGGAGCTGCCCTGCGCCCAGCCCGGCCGGGGGGCAGCCGGGAGCTCTGTTTTCCTTAGGGACTGCGTGTCCCCCGCTGAGGGATGCTCCCCTGGCTGGCTGAGCCACCTTCGCACGGGTCTCCCGGGGGAGCACGTGCCCCAGGTGAGTGCCTGACTCCTCTCCTGGGACTGCCGTTGGGACCCGAAGCCTCTCTCCCTCCCACACTATTACCCCAGAACGTCAATCAGAGTTGCATCGCGGATCCTCCTGCAGATCCTCCCCTCTGCAAGAGGCACATGGAAGCACCAAGCTGGTTTGGGGGGGGATGCACGCACGCAGCTCCCCAGCACCGCCTTGGAGCCTGAGCTCCTCCTGCTCCAAACCCTGTCTTTTCCTCCGCACTTTTGCGACCTTCCTCCCCATTATTTTTCTTTTCTTTTACCATTGCCATGAATTCCAGCCCGGCTGTTGGCCTCCGGTGCCCCACGCGTGGACCTGAAGCCGGGGCAGCAACAAAGGAGCTGCCACAGTTTGGCATTTAGCGGCTGACTTTCACGCGGAGAACAGAGCCGGTGAATTATTCAACAGGGCCAATGAGACTCTGCGCACGTCAAAACTTGGCCAAGCTTCTCCCTGGTAGAAAATGTCACTAACGGGAGTTCAACACAGAAAGGAGCTCCTGAGCATGAGGGAATTTTCCTCGCTCCTCGGATGCCTTTATTGCCCCCCGTGCAATGCTTCGAGCGAAATAGGGCCTTACCAAAGCATCCTTCCACGTCTTGTTTTTAAGATGTTGCCCCTGACAGTTCCCTCTAAGCAGAGGATGTGGCTACGGGTTTATTTTTATTATCATTATTATTATTATTATTAGACAAAGCATTACTTTTGCTACTGCTGTCATGAGCATATTTTGGTGTATTTCTCACTTTCGAGAGCCCACCTGGACCACCAGACCACCACCCCTGGCACACCAGGTTTACAGGGATAACCCGGAGCCACTGATTACGGACCATAATTACTGTGCAACGAGAAGATAAACTGTAAACTTTCTCAAGCAGAAATTTAGTGCTACGAATGTAAACGCAGTGAAGTTCCTCATTTTCCTGTAATCTAACCCAAAAGCAGCATGGGGGAAGGTTGGTGGCTTCTGGAAAAGGCGCTTCAGCCACGTGCTGTCCCGCCAGCGAGCTGCCAGCTCCCGGCGCCAGCCGGCGACATTCCCAGCTCCGTTTCAGGGAGGTGTTAAACAAGCCTGGCTCTCCGAATCCCTCTCACGCCCCGACCCCCGGCCGGTCTCTGGTTTGCTGTGGCTTTGAGAAGCGTCAAGCAAAGATGTGGCTTCTGGTAATGTCACGCTTCAATGAGCAAATCTGCTCCGGAGAAACCCGAAGGGGCTGAGCCCCCTTGGAGGCAGACGGCGGCCGAGCCTGCCAGCTCCACGCCAAAGTCTGAAGTGCGCTCTGAAGCACACGCTCTCATTTCAATCTGCATTTTTAAACCAGGTTGGCTTTGCCTTTAGGAATGACCTGAGCAGCAACAGGAGAAAGAAGGTTAAAACATCACCGGGAGTCAAAGAAATCAGGTCTTACACCCCAAATTGTAAGCCACTTAAAAGACCACCCCAGGCACATTATGACATCTCTCCATGCCACAGTCTCCCATCTCTAAAATTCTCCCCAGTTCAGGAGAGGACTGAGCTCATTAACATCCATGCAAGGCTCCAGGGCTCGTCGGGGCAGAGCCGCGGCGCAGAGCATCGCTGCCGGTGAGCGGTACCTGCAAACGCCAAGCCCAACCGGGGTGTGCGGAGGCTGGAGAGCCCGCTGGCACCCCCAGCCCCACTCCACGGGGCTTAAAAATAGTCCCAGGGAAGTCCTAGACTGACTGCATGAGTCTCTCCTGCGGTCTATTATTAGACTTCTAAAGTACAAAAATCAGTTTATGAATCAGACAGTTATACCGCAGGGTTTGACTTCCAGGGAAATATTAAGAGAAAAGCGCACTGTTCTCTACGCCAACAATTTTTGCTTTGTTCTTTTATGAAAAGCCCCAAGCGCTGAACATCCTGGCACATCAAAGCCCGGGACCCGGTTCCAGCGACGAGCCCGCGCGCGCAGACGCGCTTGCCTACGCTTGGGCTCCCAAATCGGTGCTCAGGTACACCAGCAAAGCGACCCGCTTCGAGGGCTCGGGTACAAAGAGCCTCCAGGAAGCCTGGCATCTCCGAAACCCAGACTGAACAGTAACTGTCCCAGTATCAGGGAGCATCTTTCCAACAGCAACTCCCGCTAAGGCGGTAGCCAAGAGCCAGAAAAGCCACGTGCAACCCCGGCTCCTGTGCTGCAGCCCGCCAGCCCCCGGCCAGGGAAGCGCTTAAGCCCGCGTTTAAGGACACGTAATCCTCTCAATTTCAACAGGATTAAACAACATTCTTAAAAGTAAGGCAATCCTGAAGTGTTTGCTAAACGGTGTCTCATTTTCCCTGTGAAGCAGCTTCTTATTCACAGAGAAACCCTGTAATAGTATTTCCTGCCGCTCCCGGCTATCGTTTTCCACCGGGGCCGGCAGGATCCGCATCGCCAGGCACCCACGCAGCACTTGGCACGAGGGGTCCCCGCTCTCATCCGAGGCTTTTGGTGGCTTCTGCAGTACAAGGACATATTAATACAAGTCATACAGATACGACACTAAGTGGAATTGCAGTTCACTGGTTATTTATACCTCTCCTTTCTTTGGCAGCCGGGAATCGCAGACTCTGTTTCCCAAGGCAGACAACATAACCAAACAAGACCTCTTGCCATGGGGTATCAGTTCCCTTTGAGTTTATGCTGATCATTTCATAAGCTTAGACCTTTGGGTTTCCCCTCTTAAAACTACCCAACTGCTCAAAACTGGGAATCTGGCAGAACCGAGGCTGCTGCACCCTGGAAGTGCTCCTGGAGCGCGCCGGGAGCCACGAGCAGCAGCTTCCGAACGTGCCTGGCCCTTGAACCGCGCTTGAAAAGGCTACAACGACCAAAACCACATCCCGCCCGAGCGCCGCGGCACCGCACCGGCCGGGGTAGCGCCGGGGGCTCTCCCGGTCCCGTCCCGGGGGACGGTACCCCGCTCAGCACCGGCAGACGAGAGGGTTGGCAAAGTCATTTGAACACCCTGCCTGGGAAAACCGTACTTTTATCTGCGCGTCTGTCTTCTGGGAGAAGGAGGGCTGTGGGCTGACACAACAGGGGCTTACGCAGATTTGTTATTACTTCTTCACTCAATGCAATTTCCTCCAAGAAAACTGCATTTAGCATGCAGATGTTCCCATAAAAGCTGTATATAACATCCCACTGACAATAAGATGCCAGAAACAGAGCTATGAAGGTATGCAGCGCAGGTGATGCACAGACAGACTTTCTCTACCGTTGACCTGCAAAGGGTTAGTGGGGAATTTTTGGTGGTGGTGAGGGATGCCCTTCGCGTTCCTGATATTCCAGTTTGCCTCGTGTTTTCGGACATGAGCTAAACCCAACCACCCAGCTGACCGTTTTCCGACCAGCACGCCGCACGCAATGGCATCAGTGCTGTGAATCAACAGACCCAGAAACGGGGCACGAGGGCCGTGCATGGGATTCCAGAGGCTGAGCATCAGAGGTCTCCGGGAGACCCCGATTTAAAAAAAGGCACCAAGTTCTGCACCTCATGGGGAAATAAAAAAAAAAAAGAAGTCTCAAACTGGGTTCATCACATTCACTTGGCAAGAAATCTGGCTGAGTGAAGACATGGGATTTTTGAAAAGAAAAAAAAAACCAAGCAAACCCCACCACTACCACCATAAGAAACCCACCGCTTTTCTTCTTCCTTGCTACCAACACTTTCTTTTAGGAATTACAGATTTAAAAATAAACGCAAGCAAAACAAAAAATAAATGATTACGCGCACTGCTCTTCTGTTTCCTCCAGCATTGTTTATTGCTGATGGTATCTCTGTACATCTAGAAAACCCTCAAATAAACTCTCTCCTTCTTTGAAAACAAAACAAAACAAAAAAACTAAACTGACCCAGCTGGGCTGGAGAACACTTTGCATAGGAGGAACTGCCCAGCTCCCTGCTCTCCCTGTGTGTGCCTGCAGAGCCCGGGCGAGCCGAGGGGTCACCCCGGGCTCACAGCCCCTGCCGAGCCCCAGCGAGGTCCCACCTTCCCAGAACAAATGAGTATTTCCTTCTAAACAAATCCTCAGCTCTGCACAGCGGCAGTAAGTCTGGGCAGAGACCTCGAGGTTGCCACCTCCGCACGTGCCCTTCGGAGGGTGGTTGCAGAGCCTGAAATGACACGGAGTCATTTTCTGGTTTGCCCCAAAACTCATGAAGGGCAAAAGAAATCCTCAGGCCAAACATCCTCAGCCTCTGTGTGAGCAGAAATCTGACCCCAAATTTGGAGACAAGCTGGCTAAATGACTTCAGAGGTGGATAATGGCATCGAAGAGTAAAAACACTGATGTGAAGAGTCCCAGGGACAAGGCTGCTAAAATAAAAGCAGCAATGACAGCAAGTAGGAATTGACCCAGTTGCCTCCA
This sequence comes from Himantopus leucocephalus, assembly GCA_003993805.1. NCBI lineage: Eukaryota > Metazoa > Chordata > Aves > Charadriiformes > Recurvirostridae > Himantopus > Himantopus leucocephalus. Next base: position 8,051,487 of record RSEF01000017.1, read on the forward strand.
GTTTCTGGAGCTGGAGAACTCTGTATTTTCTCCCACTGCTGCACGTGGCAGTGGGCGGTGAGGTGGCCGGTCAGCTCATGTTTGCTCTTCTCCATCTGCNTCTGTATTTTCTCCCACTGCTGCACGTGGCAGTGGGCGGTGAGGTGGCCGGTCAGCTCATGTTTGCTCTTCTCCATCTGCTGAGGAGCATCCCTGCCCACCTGGAGGCCCAACATAGGA
>RSEF01000017.1:8058828-8073818 GCA_003993805.1 Himantopus leucocephalus
CCCCGCTCCAACAGGTCCACGTCATTCTTGTGCTGAGGACTCCAGAGCTGGCGGCAGCACTGCAGGGGGAGGTCTCACCAGAGCGCAGTAGGATCCTGCTTCAAGCTCGAGGCACCTACAGGCTAATGCTTCAGAGACCACCATGGTCCGAGGCCCCGAAGGCAGCAGAAGCTTTTCCACGGATTTCTCAGGCTTTGAGCTGCATCCTGCAGCTGTACCGTAATTGCAGCCGGGGGGGGGTGCGGGTGGGCTCGGGCAGGGACCCCGCGCTACCTGCAAAGCATCACTCTCTGCCCCAGGGAGCTTCATGGAGGCAAAGCCCCTCACAAAGCCCTCCTGCAGCACACGAGCAGCAGCTTAACCACGGCAAGCTGTTTGAGACTCACTGCGTTTTCCAAATCGGTCGAAAACTCGTTTAAGCTCAAAGAAATTCCTGTAATACTAAAGTACACAAAAGAGGTAGGAAGCAACAGGAGTTTTTCAAGCATACTGTAGACGGCAGCTTTTTGGATTTCATTGGGAATTGCTGCTTTGATTTGTTCGATGCTGGAACCGCACATTTGCAGGGATGTGGGACCTTTCCCACCGGCGCTGCTTTCTCCGCGTCTANAGCTTTTTGGATTTCATTGGGAATTGCTGCTTTGATTTGTTCGATGCTGGAACCGCACATTTGCAGGGATGTGGGACCTTTCCCACCGGCGCTGCTTTCTCCGCGTCTACACAGAGCCGGGGCTCGTAGCAAGAATCCCAAATGGGAAAGCCGCAGGCTTTCTACGCGGGCGCACATCCACCGGGATGGAACATTTTAATTTCTACAGCTTTAAGTTTAAAACAAAGGGGGGGAAAAAAAACCCAGAAGAGAAGGAAGCTGCAGAAGAACTTGATGTGCTGTAAGAAATAGAGCCGATGACCTCCGGAGCCACATGCCGTGGGAAGACAGAGCCGGCCGGGCTCAGCCCCGGGTGCTGGGGGGTCGAGGCTCCGCGCTGCCCGTACCCCTGCCCCGGCACCTCCAAACACAAACTCACACCGAGCAGAAACAACTCAGGAGAAAGGGAGAACGGTAGGAAGCGAAGCACAGGAAAGCAAGCATAAACTTTATTTCATTAACCCTAATCTTCTCCTGGACTCCAGCGAGGCGGCAAGCTCCGTGTAAACTTTGGGGTTTTATTATTATTACAGGCTGCCTTGCCAAGCAAAATTCCCCAAAGCCGCCCAGGTCTCAGCCCGCCTGGGATCGGCACTAACACGCCTGTTAAACATCTCCGATTCTCCAGCCGCCGGCGACACTTGGACCGGCAGCTGAAGCCCATCACATTACCAGGGGCTGCTCCATGACCCTGAAAACTGCTCTTCAAGCCGAGATACCGCTCGGTGCTACTCAGCTCCTGGCTTCGTCTTAGATTATGTGCAAATGCGAGACCCGGGTTTCATACGTAACTAATAACCTTTGAAAAGATGACCTTGAGCACGCTGCAGCAGTTCAAGTGTGGGGCACACGGAAGCAAACTTCTCCCTTTCTACCCTCGTGAACCAATAATTCAGGTTAAGACTCGTTTTAGAGCGAGAGCACCCGCCCCTTCCTCCTGAGAGCACTGCCTTCAGCTGCGTGAAGAGGCTCACAAATCTCACAAATCCACGTTTAAGCACATGAACAAGCAGGGAATTGTTTACCCAGCGCCTACACTGCTCCGGGAACCTCTGCAAGCATCCAGCGAGTCCGCAAAATCGGACACGTGAACATCAGCCCTCCAGTACTGCAAATTCGGCCACTGTTGTTCCCAAAGTTTCTCTAAGGAACGGAAGGAGCGATGCAGGATGCTGCTCACGGAGGCAGGCGGGAGACCGTGCCCATTGCTCCCTCCTCCCGTCCAGGGGCCACGGAAAACTTCACATCACAAACGACTGCCTAATTTTTCCAGGTTATTGAGAATCAATTAAAAGCACCACGAGGCTTTTCCCATACCGAGTTCTCCAGTTCCGCACTAAAGACATCACAAGGAATTTACTGCTTTTGAAAGAGGAAAAAAAAAAAAACAACAAAGGTGCTGGATGCTCTGCTCCCGTTTGAACCTTTAGCTGCTCTGCACCAGGCGACAAGGAGAAATCCCTGGCACGCGTGTGCCTGCCTGTTTCTATCCGCTGATGTCCCCCGTCTCGCACACCTAAGCCGGAGCGATGTGCCAACAGCATGCTGCTGGCCTCACCCTGCCGTCGGCATCAGCCGGTCGGACATCTCCGTCGCTTCTTATATGTCTCCATAGTGTCACCTCTGGCTTTTCCCTGCAGACATGGAAAACAACTGTGTTAAATTCCCGATTCCCAGAAGAACAGGCAGACACCAGCAACTAAACTGAGTTAAAAAGCTGACGCTTCTAGCACGCGCAGCAAGGTTCTGTTCTCTTCTACCTTCTCAACATAAAACATGTTGGTTTTTTTCCTCAATCATTTTGCATTCATGGCGCTGAGACCAAACCAGGATGCCTCCAAGCAGCTCAGAGCAGGGAGGAGAAATTCCCAGCTCCTGATGCGAGGTCAGGGATGACGCCTTTTTCTGCTGCTTTGCGTCATTTGGGGGAAAAAAAATTTACAAATGTTTAAATTCTTACTCTGTAAGCCTGAGAGCTACAAGCAGGGGCCAGCGTTGAGTATCGGAGGGAGGGACACGCTCCTGATTCTGGTGGTTTTTCTCTTCCTCATTGCACAATTCCTGCCCAACTTCCCAGGAACTGCAAGAACCATTTCAAAAGGAAGAGGCTAACCTGGGAAAGGACGGCTCTACCAGGCTTACAAATGCTACCAAGAGCTGCTCTCTTTGCAATTATTACATGGTTCATACCATGAAGACTCTTAAGATTGTGCAGCGCAGCAGGAAAGCCAAGACGGCCGTGCGCAGTGGGGATGCTACTCCTCCTCTTCCCTGCTCTCCCCAGAATGTGATAAAAGGATTTTTTTTTTTTTTTTTTTATTTTGGAATATATTCTGCTTCACTCCTGAAAAGTTGCTGGTCAAACGCTTTCCAGAAATAAATGTTATCTGAGAAACAAAAAAGGGGTTTCCATCAATAATCAGGGGTTTCTGACTGCAGAAATAACCCTCGGTTCCCCTCTGATTTGTTACTCAAAGGACGGTTCTCAAAATAGCACACACTGACTTCCCCAAAACCCGGACTAACTAGAGGCGTCAGCAGAGGTTTTCAAACCGGGCTTGCTATTGGGAGCCCCCTCCCACCCCCCAGCCAGACCAGTTCCTGTGCTGGGCTCTCCAGAAGAGCCCAGTGCATCCCTGGGAGGATGGCACCGCACGCGCCATCCACGCCACTGCGTAAAGACCTCCGACACCTACAGCCACATTTCCTTCCACGGCTTAATTCCGTTGTGCCAATTAATCTATTTACACCTGCAGAAAGGCAGGAGCCTGGGGCTGATGGAGCAGGAATCCACCAGGCAGCTTTCCAGAGACTCCGACAGTCAGAAACTACCTCCCTTCCTCGCATATTGGTGGATAAATATACCCATAAAGTGCTTTGATTTGACTGAGTATGTTAAATTTAGTCTTTGCTCTGCCTCTGCAGACAGCACATTTACAGCTACGTGGGTGACTGAAACGTGCATCACACAGCATAGTGCACACCGGCGTATAAAAGAACTGCAGTAAAAGATATCCAAAATATTGGCTCCCTTAGCGGGGTGTGCGCGGTCACAGCTCACAAATTACGGGGCGGAAGGGAAACTGGATGGATTTCCACGGTCACTACTGTACAGAGGGCGAGACAAGATGATCTAAGGGTCCCTTCAGACTGAACAAATCCATGCAGCTGTAAAAAAAATAAAAAAAAATTTAAAAACCCCCATAGATTAGATCTTGGCTGCCTCCAAGAAAAAAAAAAGGAAAGACAGCATCAGGCATGATGCTTTCATTCAATGATTTAAGGAATTTAAATAGCTTTGTCAAAGATGCTCAGGAGGATTCCCCAGCTGGATCCTCCAACATGAGCTCAGCTTCGCTCTCAGGACCTGCGTCGTGTCAGGATGGCTTAAAACAGCAGGAAAAGCAAACTGGTGAGCCCTGGTTCTGCTGGGGATGGGGGGGGGGAAACATGGCGCGGGGAGCACTGGCACCCCGAGGGAAGAAGACCCCGCTGGCGCCGGCGCAGGTCGCGCTCTCCCCGGCTCAGCGTGCGGTGCTGGGAGAGCAATGCCGGCTCCTCCGATGGTACGGTGCGACTCCGAATGCGTCACCAGCTGTTTATCTACCGCTAAAATGCGAGTGTTTAAAAATTAATAGGAACAGATTGAGCAAGAGTGGAACACACAGAAACCAGAAGCTTCGAGGAATTTCAACGCGCAACGTTAAAATCGCATGGGCTGTAAAAAGCGAGCTCCAGCCCCGCTGCAGGGAAGAAATGCCAAAAATACGCACGCATAATCACACGTTCATCCTGGGAGAGGCAAACGCAGCTCTAACCACCACATGCTCTTTCTCCCAGCCCTTTAATCAGACTTTAGAGACAAAAAGCAGCCGGACGGCGCTGCGGTCAGCCTTGGGTCGCAGGGGAGGGGGGAAAGGGCTCTATCTCTGTGTTAATACGGGCTCACTTCAACACGGACCACAGCCAGCGTTAAGGGCTCAGGTTTTGAACGCACGCCGTTGATCAACGGTCATCAGTTTTGCAGCGGGATGGATGCGTGCCCCTGACGATGCCCGGCGCAAGAGGGAACGGAGGGTCCCCCAGCAGCCACGTCGTGCGTTTACTAACAGGCTAAGATGGGAGAAAATACAGCAAAAAAGGAACAGGAATTACTGGTCCCAGAAGGGCAGGTCTGCAGAGCTCTGGACAGCGTTATAAATAAAAGCCAACACCTAAAACTGCATCCCAAAGGCCACTCATGCAAATGTGGAGATGAGATCAGAGCGACCATTACAGAAATCACCGCGGTCACGTTCGGTACGAGCCGGCCAGTAATGGAGGTTCACAGGAGACTTCCCCCTGGAGCTCCTGTCCAGAATGGAGATATTTTGCAATAAAACAGGTGAAGCTGGTTTCTGTCCAGGGAAGCTCCTGGAAACGTCTGACAAGTATTTACTCGTAGTAAGGGAAGGAAATAGGAAACTAATATTTGTTCTTAGTTGCCTCTCTTGACATTTTCTTACTGGCAGTAAGACCAGCAAGGGCACATTTAACTCGGAGGTTGAAGCCTTACTGATTTCACCACAGCTAACGAGCGAAGGTCGCCACTGCACATGGCAATTTATGGGGCAAGANGAAGGTCGCCACTGCACACGGCAATTTATGGGGCAAGAAACCCAAAAAAGCCCAGGGCAGGGCGAGACTCTGCTCAGGTGGCGCTCTGAGGCAGTGGCCAGAAGCCGCGCACTATGAAAACCCACCCTGCAAATAACCGTACCTGCTGAACGGCAGCAACCGCTGGGATTCTCAGAGGAGAAGCTCAGCCTGGCATAAATCTCAACATCGCGTGTTGAGTGGGACAGCAAAAAGAGGAAACGTCTTTCTGCCTTGATAGATACTGATAAGCATTTTGGGTTTGTCCAATAAAAAAAGAAAATAGGCAATGTTTCCTTGGAATCCACAAACATTCAAACAAAGTATTTTCCAGTTTTGGACAAAAAGGCTCAAAAATGTCCCTGAAAATTGAGTTTTAATGGCTTTTCCCCCATCTGCTATAAAGGATGCTTTTTCTTCAAAACATATTTTTTCCATGACATATTTTGGCCAGATGTAGATGATGTGCCTGGACTGCAGAAAAGAGCATTTGATAGCACTACCAAAAAGATAAGCAGCTCAGACTAACCCTTGCAAAAGAAAACCTTTCATTTAACGTCAGGTCCTCCGCATTGAGCTGCACCGGTATCATTTCATCAGCCTGCGGAGCAAACCGGTCCACAGGGATGGATCTGAAAGGTTTGAATAATTCCACATCAAAATGAACTGTACTTGGATGAGGCTTCCACCAAAGCATCAAGACGGTACAAGACTGGCTGCGAGAGGAAAGAGGGGAAAATATATTCTTGTCAAAATGACATTCCCCTTAGGAGTACAATCTCCACGAAAGCGTTTACCCGCGCGCATTGTGTTGGATTTCAGATTCTGCACTTCTGAAACACATTATGCTGGGTACTTGAATAATTATGTTTGACTTATTTAACAATTTAACATTCGCACGCTTGGCTTTACAGCTGCAGGAATAAAATCACATGTTTGAGTGACTAAAAGGAAAAAAAAAAAGGCGGTTAGACAATATATGTATATTTATGCAAGCATTCCCCGCTCTGAAATTACATTCGCAAAGAAAATGTTAAACCGAGCGAATTCGCTCCCTCGCTGGCTGTAAATGAGATTTTTAGTGGTCAGCGAACAGTGGCAGTCGCGGAGGTGGAAAAGCGCGGGCAGCAGTTGGACGCAGGCAGGACAGGCAGCTGCCCGCACGTGAGCGGCTCCAGCACCAAACCTCTGTGTTGCCACCACGGCAGGACCACGGCGCAGGTTGGCTGAGCAGGAACCCATCCATCCAACCCCACCTCCGGACACACCTCGAAGGAAAAACCACCCCACGGGGTGATGTGTGTCAACCGATAAACTGAACGGGCACCCGGGCTCTCCTCGGGGAGTTCCCGGGCACCCCGAAGGGCAAACAAGAGCTGAGTTTCTCCTCCCATCAGCAGGGTCCACACTCGGAGGCGGCTTTCAAATGCCGCGGAGGAACCTCACGCGTGGCAGCTTGTGGCCACCAGTCAACGAGACCCGTTTTCCAGCTGGTGGGTGCAATGAAACACAGCTCTTCTGAGCAGGCGAGGCGTGCCAGGAACCCAGGAGCTGTACACGGGGCTTTCCGTCGCTTAACTGACCCAGGATCAGGGGTCATCTCTACATCACTCTACATCACTTCTCTACATCACTCACTGGACCTTAAGTGGGGCAATCAGTTTAGTACTTACTCCGGGGATGCTCCCGGCAACAGCCTGGGCTGTCCCTCCCAGCCCACCAAGAAACCCACACCGACACGGCCCCACGCCAGCTCCTCTGCGATACTCATCAGCGGATCTTCGTTACGCCACCCACCACCCGACACCGAGCAGGACGATGAATAAGTATGTCCACGGAGAAGAGGGCTGAGAAAAGGGAACAAATGGGCTCAAATGGAAGAAAAGGCCTTCCAAGACGTCGAACCACCTGAGCCACGTACCCCGTGACTTGCCAGGAGTGTTCTCCTCCTTGCCCTCTGCACGCCCAGAAACTGGAGCCCTCCCCTGGCCAATATGGTCCAGTCCCGTCCCCCCAGACCCGGCTTTGCCCCAAGCCGGGCTGCGACGGCAGCCCTGCCCGGGAAACGCGGAGGAGTCGGCTGACGGGTTACGAGAGGGAGAAAAATACAGAATTGTGATCACGGCACCACCGAGGGAAAACCCAGTGCAATGCCCCCGGCAGCTACGGCAGCGGGGAATACCGCGGCGCTCTGCTAACAAAGGCCCCGCTAATGTATTTTTCATACAGTGCTTTATTCTGCTACAGACGCGGAGCACTATCAGTAATAAATGTTCACAAGCGCGATAGCGGGCGGCGGCACCGATATCTGTAAAGCCGCGGATACACGTTGGCGGGCTCTACACCGAAACAACTCAGCATTTATTAAGACTTCTATTAATCACCTATCCAAGCTATTTATGTTGGAACCGCTCCATTAAAAAGTGTGACCCCAACTTGCTGCATCTCACCCTCTTTCCGCACACCTAAAGACACGCTGTGAGCGGGTTTGAGCCAGGCTCATCCCATTTTATCCCAGTGAAGCCCCAGCACGGGCAGCAGGCGATCCTGCCCTGGCACCAGCATGTGCCGCACATCACACAGCCCCTGCCTGTATGGAACACGGCATCTCTTCATCTCTTCATCCCAGCCCCGGAGAGGGGTCACAGCACGCCAGCCCCAGACAGACAAATACTTCCATGGTGCCTGAACGAAGGATGGGACATGTCTAAAGCAATTAAACCCACAGACCTGCGGTGGTTTCAATGACTCCCCTGAGCGCAGTCATTGATGTCTTCACTCCCCTTTGGCCCCGCAGCCGCTTTCCTGCTGATCCCTGGGGGTATCCTGATGGGAATTTCCCACGGGGACCGCGTACCGCCCGGCGTGGCCTCCCCCGGTGACTCCAGCAGAGCTACGGGGGCCAACCTCCCCACCCCTGAGCCGAGCCGGTAACTTCATGATGCAAGCGATCTAAATTAATTAAACATCCAGCTGGCAGAGGGAATACCCCATCCCCCTCCCGTTTCCTTACCTGCTCCCAGAGGGAGGTGTTGGAGCGATGCTGGCAGAGAAGACTGCCGCCGCTATCGGCCACGGGTGGGATTTCCAGGAAAAGTCTGGAAAGCCACCTTGGGGGTGAGGAATAACGGACACCTCAGCACCCATGGGTGCCCGCAGCTGCTGGATGCTGTCGGTGTGCTGCGGGAGACGCTTGATGCAACATGAGAAAAGAGCCACAGGAAAGGGGAATACATGGGGGAAATGAGGCACAGATAAACGAACCAACTCAGCTACGCATGTCGAGCTGGCTCCAGCTGAACCAGTGGAGCTGCACTGGTTTCCAGCAGCGCGACCCAGCCAGTCCCAGGGGAAGCAGCAAATCCAGCATGGTCTCCATGCGTGGCTGCACGGCCGCGTCCGCCCGTACCGGCACTGCTGGCACTGGAGAGGATGCTGCTCAGATGGATCCCCCTTTCGCTCCTGACAGCCTTCCCAGCGGATTTTGCACGACTGCTGCCAAACGCTCCCACGTGGGCTCCAGGGGACGGGCAGGTCCCAGCTCTCCTCTGGACCCTCCCTGGACCACCCCTGCGAGAAGAGCTGTCGGGTGCCCGTGGCCCCTTCCCTGCCCGGACCTGCTCACAGGGCCACCTGCAGCACGCTGGTCTGCTCCAGCCCATAGACGGACCCTGCCTAAGAAACCACGGCACCTTTTCCGCAGGAGGAATGAAGCTGCCAAAACACGAACCCACCGGCTCTCACGTCACCCCGCAGCCACCCCACACCACGGCAAGGGGTCTCGGCGGGTGTCACCCGGAGCGGCACGCCGGGTGCTGGGTTTCATCCCGAATGCACATCCCAGAGCTTATGAGAGAATTTAAAATTAAATACTGGAAGAGGAAGCTCGGCCAGGCCTGTCTGTGAATCTCGCAAAGCAAGCAGACATCCTATCACGCCTTTCCAAGAGCATCTCCCAGATGATCCCAGAGAGCCCAGTGCCGGCTCTGGCCAGGATGCAGGAGACCCGTGCAAATGCACATCTCTCCGTATCTCCTCCTCTGGCTGCTGTCTCTGACAGGACAGCTGCATTTCTGCCTTTGTTTGTGCCACTGAGTTCCTGGGGACACGTCTGTCGGAGAGCGGCGGCGCGAGCTTCTCCTGCACCGTGCTGTGCACTGCAATTAGGCTGTAACTGATGCTGCACTCCCGGACAAAGTTAAAACAAATAAAATTACAAATAAATAAGGAAGTGCAACCTGTTAAGCGCGCGGCTGTGATGTTACAAGCCCGTTCATCCCCAGAATTTGAAGTTCAGAGCATCTCGCCACCCAGACAGTGCTCTCTGTGCCATTCCCCTTCCCCTCCCCAAGCCCAGTGTAAAGCTGCGGGACTGTAAGACAACAGAATGGAAATGATAAGCTTGGATGGGGAAAAACTATGCAGAAAAAGAACCAGAACTATATTAAACTATATTAAAAAAGCCGGCATGGAAACAAGTTCAAACAGCTCCCTGTAAAGCAGCTCAGCTCTCCGGGGCTCCATTTTACAGGCATCCTTTTATTAGAAAGTCACTGAAGATGACTGTTTAGCAGTTCCAATAAAGGATAGGTGGATGGGGAGGGAGGGTTTTTTTCCCAGTAAGATTACAGAAGTGCCTGAGGCAGAAAGAAGGGAAAATCTCCAGATCCAGGATTTGATTTCTGCCCCGTTCATTAACCCACCCAGTGAGAACCAAGATCTGAACTGGTCGCAGGCTGGAGGGTGGCTGGAGTCCAGGGTGGGTACACCAATCATTCAGGCGGTTTTAGCTGAAACCAGGAACAGGCACACGGACGGCGCGAATGAAAAAGCCAAATGCCAAAAAAAAAAAACCAAAAAGAGGGCGAAAAGTGCGACTCTGCAGCCAGCACAGCATTTTCTCTGCTCCATGTGCACCTCTAACAGCGCCGGCTGGCACGCGGCATGAAGGGCACGACGCCTTTTATTGCAGAAACCCCCAAACACGCGAGAGAGCCTGCAAGAAGTCTGCAGCTAGGCCGTTTTGCAGAAAAACCTTTCGCATCCTTTCCTGACGTCCCCCTCCCAGCCGAGGGCAGGAATTGTCCCCGTCCCACCGAGCAGCGAGGAAGCAGCATCTTCCCGCGAGGGTGGGAGGATGCAGAGCGAGGCGGTGGCTCCCGCGCTCGCGGCACGCGGCGGCCGACGCTCTTCATCACCAAAGAGCTGCCAGTAACGATTCTTCCCAGGGCCACAGTCCTTCCCGCTAAACCTTGGGTCCGCTCCAAATTTATCATTGTGGCATATTATTAATCCCCATTATCGTCAAGGTCTCGGGCGTGCAAGCACAGACTGAGGTGCCTTAAGTTGATACGGTGCTTATTTACCCACCGAGCTTGGTCTGTGCTGCCACAGCCCCTTTCCACAGGAGATAACTCCGATTTCTCAAGCACAGCATACGCAGAGGAGGAGCTGGCTTAAGACTGTTCCAACCATCACACAAATCCCGGCACGGTAAAGAAGGGAGAGGACAAATGCCTCGACAGCAGCAAGAATAATAATCTAAAGGATTACAGAAATGGGCTTTGAAAGACCATAAACTTCACCAGTGCCATGGGATGTCCAGCCACCAAATAAGCTATTGTCAACCTCCGCTCCAGTTTTCATTAAAACACTAAATGTCTGTGTGACACGATCATTGATACCAGAGAAAGATGACCAGAGAGACCATCTGCTTTCAGCCATCGGATGGTTTCTACCCCCACCCCTGTCTCCAGGGCAGACCCTTAGACGTGTTGCATTATCTAATCTCAAACACAACAAAAATAGGCTGGAGATTTTAATAATGATGATCATACTGCACATCTTTTTCCACTTTGAATACGAAGAGAACAGGAGCTGTGACGTGAAAAATCGCACTGTTAAAAATAACATTAAAAATGCATCTATTTTGGCCCTAAGGCCCACAGGGAAAGATGTTTCATTATCCAAGTCTAAGAACATAATTATGGTTTAATAATTTTTTCAATATAAAAGGCAAGTCTTTTTGGCTTGCTTTGCTCTTCCAAAGCTGCACTTGAACGAGAACCCCAAGACGAGCACCACTCCAGCCTGGCCATGTCCTCCAGCATCCAACCCAGGGTTTGTTGCAGCATCACGGACGATCCCCCAGCGCAGCCACCCCCAGCTCTCCGCCCCGACGTGGCCCACGCACAATTATAAATGGAGTATCAGGATTCCCTCCGAGCAGATGACAGCCCAAAGCATCTCCTCTTCTGCTCCGGGCAGAGGCGAGATCCTCATTTCAGCAAAAAAAAATTAACCTGATTATCAGCCTTTAGGAGATCCAACGAGTTCAGCATCACTCAGACAAGTTCAGCATCACCCCGACAAGTTCAGCATCACCCTGACAAGCGGTACCCCCCCTTAATTTGGCTTCTCCAGGCATCGGGGCGAGCGTGCCATGAGNTCGGGGCGAGCGTGTCATGAGCCCCCCCCCAACCTCAGGGTGGGTTTTATGGCCGCTCTCGCTCAAGCCGGTGTGCTGCCGGAGCCGAGCGGTGCCGAATCCAAGCAGCTCGCTTGGCACTAAAATTTGGTTTCCATAGAAACAGGTAGATAGCGCACAGAAGCTCAATCTTATTTACCCAGTTAAAGAAAAGGGCTTTTCCAGGCTGTAATTTAGATCTAGGGGTAAGTGCAACATTATTGACAATACAAAGATTTCACGATGGCAAAGAACATGGCTTTTAAATAAGCAATACCTGTTTTTTTCCTTTAGTATCAATTATTATAATAAGATTAACATAAATTGACACTTCAAAAAGTTCCACATCCCATTGGCTTTCTTAATAGATACTTATTTTTTTTATTAAATACTAGTGGGTTTTGGAAGCTTAATTTCTTCCCCCTTGCTCCGCTCCCCCAACCAGAAATAACCCCACTAACAAATGAGGAAATCTGCAGCTTTAGTAACCGGTTAGTTATTCACTGTAACTTGGACATAACCACCATTTAAAGGCAAGTATCCCGATCTCAGCGCCAACGAGATACCCTCAAACTGTGAGCTCTCACTTTTTTTCAGCAGATATATTTAGACTAGCCCAGAATTGGTGCAACACGCACAAATCACTTATTTCTCCTGTTAAAAGTAGAGAGAGGTACTGAACACCTGAGTGGCTTCGCTGCGGCGAGATGCTGCCTTGCTTGTTTGCAAAACGTTTAATTTTGGGTGCATCCCTTGCTCTCTGCTAAGAGGAACAGCTACTTGTGTACCCCCAAACACATACACACACAAAAACTGTTAATGCTTTGAACGTTATGATTTATAGGTTGGAGATATCCTTAACATTACTCTGCCTTGCCCTGCGCAATTGCGGAGTCAGAATATGTATTATTTCGGATGAATAATACATGACGGTACTGTAAATCTAGTCCCAGCTGAGAACGTGCTCTCCAGCAAGGAGCCGGGAAGGTTTCTGGGAGTGCACTGTGCTGTCTGGAGGTAGCGTTTATCTCTTTGCTAATGAAGGGAGTCGCTGCTCCAGCATGGAAAAGGGGCTGCAAAACTCTAATTAATTAATGGTATTCAAAAACCGTGCCCATCACTCTCCATGACAGCCCAAATCTCTTCCCACCAGAGACCCTGGGGCTAACTCCAGCTCTTGCTACTGGGAACTGGGGTCGATTTAAAATAAATGAAGCACTTGCAAACATTTCCTTACTGGGGGCGGGGGGGCGGGGGGTGATGCGCATCACTTAAGAAAAGGTCACTGAATAAAGATGACCTGCAAAACTTGGGGAAGGATTAATGTTTAATCCCGTTTAACGGGGCTCAGCCATCCTCCTGCAAAAGGCTGAGTCCAGAGGACAGTGGGGGCTGCCCCCAGTCCAGCCCCGCTCCCAGGCTGATGGGGACCATCCCCACGCCGATGGGGACCGTCCCCGCGATGTGCCACCCCGGGACAGCCACGTTTTCCCGTGCCACATCAGCCGTCCCACGTGCACCACGAAGCCATGAAACCAGAGCCGTTCCTTCGCAGGCGGGCGTTTCTCCGTGCCGGACCGGCTCCCCCCGAAAGCATCGCAGCTCTGCACAGACATTATAAATAGTTATTTTTAAAATGACTGTGGAAGTGAATTTCCAGGGCAGACTGACAGCATCTGATGTCTGCTCATTAGCTGAGCCTGGGATGACATTGCTCATGGCTCTGCCAGGGTAATAAAGGAGCCAGCTAGCAAACAAAGCAAAAATCAATATGGATGAGTGTAATATTTTTCATAATGTCTTTATTGTCTACAGCCTTCCTCACGCGGCTATTATTAGACACACTTTCTCTTCCTTTCGCAGGGAATGAAGAAACGGGGAATGTTCTTACTCACAACTGCCACACCAGAAAATCCTACAGTGATTTCATCCTCCCCCAAGAGTTTATAAATTAAACCCAAATAACAGACTAAATCAAATATCCATCCTAACTGGTGGAGCTGGTTTGCCGGACACATCCCGAAGCCCCGGGTCTCCCTGTTGATGCTGGCAGGGGCCACGTGGCACTGGGTTCCCCCCCAGCAGACAACGGGCTGAGCCCCTGGACGCTGGCGGTACGAGAAAAGAAAGAGAAACGACACTCGAGAGGAAACTCCGCGAGCAAACGCAGCAGAATCGCATCCTTCCCGAAGGCATCCCCTCCGTGAAAGCAGTGACCCCACACGACCGATGCCGAAGGGAGGTGGGGTTGTGCTGGGCGCGAAGGCTCGAGGCCAGAAGTGAAACGGCGCCGTGCGCCAGGGAACGGCGCTAAAACCTGGGCAGGGAGAGAGGACCCGTGGCTCGCAGTAACCATCACCCTGCCCCAAAAGAGCTGAGGCGCAGGGAGGAGCAGGACTGGCTTGGGGGAAACGCTTCCAGGCTTCCACCGCCGCCAACCTCAACCAGAGGCTGATGGATGCGACACCACCTCCCCGCAGCCTGGCTTCCCGCGGCGAGGAGCGCAGCACGGCGAGCTGGAGCGCCCCTTTTCGGGGGGGCTGTGCACCCCGGGGTCTGCCGGGCACCGGCATCCTCTGCAAATCTGCATTTACTTGAGCGCAGAGGTCTGCTTCTGCCCTGGCTGGTCCCGCTCTGGCATTACCAGTGGGGCCGTCCCAGTTTGCATTTATTTATTGCTAAGCGGATAATGTGGAATAAGCACGGAAACACCGCGATTCCCGCACAGGAGCACTGGAGAGCGGAGCCGCCGCCATCTCCCCACCCCTGCCGGGGACTCCCGCCACGCCGAGCAGGATCAATGCCTCCCGATATTGATTAGGTACAGAGAAAATTACCTTAATTACCCACACCGAGCCAATGCCCCGCCAAGGTTAGAGCCAGCTGCGCTTCCAGGCGCGGTGTGTGGAAAAGCTCTTGGAGACAAAGATGAAGCCGCTGACAGCAAAAGCTTTGATGCAAAACAACAGCAGTTACCTGCTGGGCCTGAAAAGCCACCGCCACCCTCTTCTGTCCCCTGTGCCACCTCCCAACAACCCCATGCCGACTGCTTTGACTATTTTCTGGCACGTTGCATTCAACGAGAGCAACGCTTTCACAAGGTCCTTCAATCTATGAGACACCATCAGAAGGAATCTGGACACTTCATGGCACCCGGATGGATGCAGACAGGGCTCGTATTTTTTCACTAAGAGGGTATTTTTTTCACTCTGAGGGTGGTGAGACACTGGCCCAGGTTGC
>RSEF01000017.1:8073828-8086906 GCA_003993805.1 Himantopus leucocephalus
GAGAGACGCGGCTGCAGCGTTGCAGCCCCGCTCGCAGCCGGGCGTCAGAAACCAAACACACCTTGGTGCTGCCGTTCGATTTTACATTGTCCCGGTAACGGTGCAGCCGGTCGCCTCCAAAGGCAGCCCTGCAGGGAAACCGTTGCTTTTTCTGTGCAACTGGTCGGTTTTCGACACCTGCAGCGGGGCTGCTGAACTTAATAAGGGACAAAAGGGAAAGAAATGATTCCTCTGCGGCGTCGCCCTTGGTGAGTAAGCAGAAACCATTGATTAAAAATGAGAAATGAGAAGAGGAAGTGCCTCTCTGCTTCATGAACAGCTCGGGACACTATGGTTTATACTGTACATAAATTTAAACAGCGGAATAAATAGCCTCCCCTTGGATACTGGCCTAAGCAAAATGATGGCAGGATGGAAGCAGCGCTGCAGGAACGGACCGTCCGCACTGAACGTGGACGGTAAGATCTAAATGAGAAGGACAGATGTGCGCATTTCACCTGTCTCAGAACTAGCCAGGCTTGGGTCGAGGTAGCCAGCCAGGCCACCGCAGCCGCTGCCCTGCCTCGCTGAGCCTCTGCTGGGGCTGCAGCTGCAGGACACTGCCAGCCGCCGAGATGAGGCACAAAAAGCAAACGGCACACACTGACCAGAGAGTTGCAATGGGAAATCTCTATAAAACATCAATCAGGGCTGCTACGCTAGTGGTCCAGCGGCTTCCAGCCCTGCGGCACGCACTGATGGGCACAGCAGCTCGGGGGAATGGGTGTGTTCTTCCGTAAGAGCAAACCCGCTTTTGTAAAGATCCCTCAAAGTTGGTGCATGGAAGTAAAAAGCGACCCGCTTCCAGCCCGGACAGCAGCGAGCTGCTCTGCTTTCTGTATTGAAAGAAATCAAAATGCTTTGGGAGGGACTCTTGATCAGGGAGTGGAAGAGGGGAGATTTAGATTAGATTTTAGGAAGAAATTCTTTACCATGAGGGCGGTGAGCCCCTGGCACAGGTTGCCCCGAGAAGCTGTGGCTGCCCCATCCCTGGAGGTGTTCAAGGCCAGGTTGGACGGGGCTTGGAGCAACCTGGGCTGGGGGGAGGTGTCCCTGCCCAGGGCAGGGGTGGGACTGGATGATCTTTAAGGTCCCTTCCAACCCAAACCATTCAGTAATTCTATTCTGCACATCAAGAGGTCCTACACACACCCCGCTCAGTCCCGGCACCATTAGCACTGCTGTTCCCAGCAATTCGTAGCACCAAACATTTTACAGCCATTGATTAACCCCTGCAAAACCCCTGCGAACCCTCAATGCCATTTTTCAAATGGAAAACCCAAGTTCCAAAGATGCTTGAGCGATTTGGCCGAGAGAAAAACAGGAGGATGACGCCTGGGCTGTTTCGCGCGCGCCACGCTGGAAGCCCCACGGCCGGGAGGAAGCCGAGCCATTCCCGGAGCGGCCAAGAAAAACCGAGCTGTATTTATATGCACGAGAGTTGAACAGCAGGTATAAAAGCATAAAGCTACGATCCAATACGGCTCTGTACAAAGGGGAAATATGGGTTATATATAGCTGTATTTTTAAGTAAAATTTCTTCTATTCGGTGTGAAGCACCGTGGGCTTTGCTAATTTGGAGGGGGCAGCTCTGCACGCCCGTGCCAGGCAAAGGGGAAATAAAAGCTCAAGGACGAGACACAGCCTGTTAAAGATATTTTCTCCTGCACCCTCGTCCAGATTCCCACTGGGAAAACACGAGCGCATTAATTCATTGCACCACCAGGTCCGTGGGGGAAGCGAGTCGCGGGGTTGAAGGGCACTTGCTTTTGGCAATCCAACCTTTGCCGTCGTGCCAACCGCTTGAGCCCAGCACCAGGGCGGTATTGTTGTTGGAGAAGGCAGAATAAATCTCCAAGGGCATCACTGGAGAAAGGGGGGAAATAAAAGCAGTTTTAACTCTTTGGGGGGCGGGGGGGGGAATAATAGTGTGGAAAATAAATTTGAGGACCCAAAGCGTAACTGGGCTGCCTCCCTCCTCCGCGCCCGCCCCTCCCCTCGCTTTCCCCAGCAGAACGTGCACAAACACATCCTGTGGCCAGCGCTTTTCATCTGCTGCCAGCGAGATAAAGCGAATTCCTGCCGGCTCGGGCGGGAGCAGCGCCCGGTGCGAGGCAGCGCCGGCCCCGGCCAGGACCGAGGCGGGTTGGAAAACACGGCGGCAGCACCGGGCTGCAAATGGGGGACAGTCGCCGGCCCGGAGATTTGGGCACAATCTGAAGCCGTCGCTTCTTTAGACGGGCCATGGGAAAAAGCCGTGGACACCTGAACCCTGCCTGGTACGCTTGTGCGAACCGTCGGAGGAAAATATAGTGGCAAGTCAGGGCTAAAGGCAGGGGCAGGGGTACAGGGACAGGCAAGGACAGCACATCACGCTGGGACTGAGCTGGAGTCGTAGGCTCTTGGGTGTAGATGCTCCAACTTTTGGCGTGGATCAACAAACAAGCCCCCACGCAAGAGCTGCCCAGGGATGCTGGGGGAGAGGAGAGGTAGGAGACCTGTGGGGACAGAAGAGCCCAGGCAAGGTGTGCCGCAGGGTCTGGTACGCACGGGGAGAGCGGCAGCTGCCAGAAGGTACCACCAGAAAATACAAAACTCAACGTGGATCGAAGGTGTGGGGTCAGGTCTGGGGAAGGATGCGGGAGCGCTCAGCACCGGAGCTGCGGGCTGTGGTCCTGCACCAGCACTAAGCCCTGATGGCTCTTCCCAAGGGGACCACCACCCTGCGAGCCTGGGACGGTCTGGCTGCTCCTCTCCAGCACCAGAAGCAGCTGTGAGCTTTCTGGGATTTTGTCTGGGAGCAGCATGTGATGGAGGCAGGCACGGCGCCGGGGGTGAGCCAAGGAGGCGTGATGAGAGGACAGAGCAGACGGACAGGACAGACAGAAGGGATGGGAAAGGCTGGAGACCGGGGCGTTTAAGCCTAAAAGGTCCTCTTCAGGATTTACCCCAAAGCAGCTAATCTGCACTAACAGGAGTAAAACAAAGGGTGATGTCACCAACTCCATCTGCTTCAAATTTGCTCTAAGCCTACACCTCCCTAATTAGAAAGAAAAAAAAATAAACCAACAACATTTGCTGCATGAACCCAAAGCGAATCAAACACCGCCCGCCGCATATACAAAACGCCTTTCTTCCTAACCAGCTAAAAATATTGGCACTAATTACCTCACAGGCTTCCTGGCTGGTTATAAATACCGGCGGAGCGGGAGATGCGGCAGGACGGCAGAGGTGGGGGCACCGGTGGCAACCTGCTGCCGTCGGAGATAACCGCCCCCCCCCCGGGGATGCCGCACCAGCGGTCACCGTACAGGAATGAAAATGGGCTCCANCCTGGCTGGTTATAAATACCGGCGGAGCGGGAGATGCGGCAGGATGGCAGAGGTGGGGGCACCGGTGGCAACCTGCTGCCGTTGGGGATAACCGCCCCCTCCCCGGGGATGCCGCACCAGCGGTCACCGTACAGGAACGAAAATGGGNGGAGATAACCGCCCCCCCCCCGGGGATGCCGCACCAGCGGTCACCGTACAGGAATGAAAATGGGCTCCACTAACGGTCGGGGCTGATGCTCTCCACTAACGGTCGGGGCTGATGCTCTCCGCTAACGGTCGCGGCTGATGCTCTCCGCTGCTGTTGGCCTTTTAATGACTGTGCAAATGGAAAAACCGATGAAGTTGAAATCACTTTGTCACCTTCTATGAGGTACTGTGTTGAGTTAAAAATACTTTTTCCAGTGAACTCTGTGAGCAGAAATGAGCCGGGCTCCCGTGGCGGTCGTTAGCTATGGCAGCACTGCAGCCCACAGCCGTTAGCTCACCCAGTCCAAGCTCTGGGGGCCATGGGGTCCCCCGGGAACACCGACGGAAGGAGAATCACCCCAACAGGGCCTGACAGAGGGTCGGATTCGTTGAGGTTTTGCTGTGTGACGATCCCAGCCTTCACCAGCCGCGCTCAAGGCTGCCTTTGCTGGACCACAGCTAACACGGTAAGAGCAGTAAGATCCAGCTCTGGCTGTCAAGAAGGTGGAGAAGGCAGCGAGGACGGGCCAGGCAGCACTAACGAGCCCGTAACGGGCAGCAAACCCCGGTTCCCATGAGACCTACCCCCCGCCAGCTCTGGATGCCGGCGGTGTACCCGGCGTGCCCGCAGCATCCAGCAGCAGCACCGCTGCTTTACCGGGGGGAGCACTCGCTCCTCACCCCATCTAAAAGGTTTCCCACGGGCTCCCCACAACATCGCGGAAAATTCAATGAGGGCCCAAACGACCGACTTCAAAGCCCAGGGAGGGACACGAGCACCAGGGTACGGCTCGGGCTGCCGGACTCGCTGGCCGTCTGGCCCGAGGGTACAATTTCTGCCCATTTCGAGTAAAGCTGAAAAATTTCCCAAGCACGATGCGCACTGCCTCACGTTAACGAGCAGCTCCAACCCAGGGAGCTAAACCAAAATTTCAACACAAATAGAAGAAATGCTGAAAAAGCCCAATGCAGCGTGGGGGTACTCGGTAAGATGGGAGCAGGTTCCCAGGGGGTGCCAGGGTTTGTCCCCCCACACCGAGCACGGCTGCTCCTGCTGTCCCCAACCCCCGTAAGGAGATGAGAGCCGGGGCTGAGTGCTCCCTCCACCACCGCCCCGGCAAAACTCATTTGGCTTTTTATATGAACAAGATTTGATCTCCCTTGGCTGTTCCAGGGCCCTGCAGGTCAGTAAGGACCAAACCCAGAGCCGTGGCAGCGTGTGCCAGGTTCGGCGGGGTACGTCCTCAAGGAAGCCCAGAGGGCACCAGTAGCTCCGTATGTTCCCGGAGCAGTGCCGGAGCTCGGACAACCAACCAGGCCAGGTCTGGCAAGAAAGTATTCATCACGAGTCTGACTACAGGGAAAAAAACACTCATTTATGCCTCGATCCGAGCATTTCTATCACATGGCAGTTCGTGAGAGCTCTTTCCCTGAGTGTTTCTTACTTTAAAACCAAGAACTTGCCTCCAAGCTTGCCTGGGCAGACAGACATCCGCGTGTGTCCGTGCTGTGAAAGGCAGCAGGTATAAATGGGAAGCCGATGCAGCTGGAAACCTTGAAATCACGGGAGACACACAGCCCTGGGGAGGATCCAGCACCTCCTTCCCCAAGCTACGGCCCTGGCTCCCCAAGAAAACCTGAGCTCTGTATTGCATCCCTGCGCTGCATCGCAGGTTCTGCTTATTAAAGAGAAAGGAAAATTGTTTTTTCCCCCTTTTTTCAAGGTGTTCTGGCACGTACAGATCCATTACAGCAAACCAGCACAGCGCGAACGCCAGGGATTTCCACAGTAACTCCATAAACACAGCGCTCATGTATCTCGTCTTGAACGAGGTTTTCTCAGCCAAGCAGAAGGAAACACTTAATCTAGAAGACGAAGGAGACGGAGGACATGGGAGGTTTCTACGAAAGGATTCTGGGGTGCACAGAAGCCTCGGGGGTGATGCAGCAGGTCCTTTGTATGGGTCTATATTAGCTCCTTTAATGGTACAATTAAGGCACAAAGATGGAAGAAAAAGCAAAGAGCGACACAAGTGTGTGACAAATCACTGGTGTGTGCGAGGGAAGCTGTCAAGGCACGTCAGCTGGGGGAGACAGACGGCAGAGCAGCAAAAGCTAAAGACAGGAACGGCAATCCGAAACGACGAGATGTAAAAACGATATTGCAGCCGACGGAGCCTGAACCGAGTTTCTCCCAGTAGCAATCTGGTGCAGCATGGAAGACAGGCAGCCTGGCAGGTAAGGGCTCCCGCACATCCACAGAGAACGCATCTGTTTGTCTACGCTTCCATAAGCTGAAACCCAACATCTGGGCAGCGGAGCGGGGACCGTGGTGCTGCCGTGTCCACAGCCCCAAGGGCAGCACCGCGCTCCCGGGATCGCTCCTGCTTCTTCCCCCAGCCCCGCTCGCAGCCACGGCACGGCCGACCTTCTGCTGATCTGCTGAGGGGTTGCCAAAATCACACAACCTGGCTGCCTAGCACAGCAGAGGGTGACGAAGGGGCAGTTTTTCTTTATAATTTCCAGTGTTCTGTACACTCTGTTAACCACTTCTCCGTTTACGATCAACAGCACCCAGCAAGCACGTCGCGAGGAGCTACCACGACGTTTGCCCGCAGAGGTTTCTGCATCCAACTCCGGAGCATGTCAAATCAAACCATTTGAAACACCAGCTGAAAGGCGCATTTCCTCACTTCCAGTCCTCCCTCCAGCACTTCTGCGCATCAGCCGTCCCGGAGAGTGCCCCGGGAGCGCTCACATGCATTAGCTGCTCTAACGGTGCGAACGCTCCCAGTGCTGAGATTGCAAGTCCAAACGACCCAAAGTTTCCAAAACCATCAGTGGTTTCACAGCCTGAGGCAAGTCCTTGTAGAGGTCCGCTAGCTGAGAAATGCTGAGGCATCGATATCCCCCAAAAAACTCAGCGTGGCTCTTGCTCCCTTAAATCACAAGCGATTTCAGACCCTGATCTTCCTAAAAGCTTGGACCTATTTAATTTTTTAATGGACATACTAAGGATAATGTTGTATTTGAGCAGCTGGTTTTTCTCCCCAGCCGAAAGCCCCTTCCCTGGATGCATCCCACGCCAACCGCCTGGCATCGGCACTCGCCCAGCCCTGCACCCACGCGGGGGAGAGCAGCCCCAAAATAAAGCTGCATCAGCGACGCCGTGATACAGGGCTGCTGCTTCACTACTTTAATTTCCCACACTCACACAGCTCCTTGGGAACTGATTTATAAGTATAGTTTAAAACCTCATTGGAATCAAAACTAATTTATAGACTCGAGAGGAAAAAAAAATTGACAATTTCTATATCACACACCGTCGCCGTAAATCAATTTCCATTTTGCGCCCCCGGTGCAAGCTGCTTCCAGCCTTGGTAAATAAATGCCAAGGGTAATGAGTTTTGAAACAACCAGCCTGAAAGTAACAAAGCAAATGACAGTCACTGAAAAATCCTTATACTGCCAGGAAACCGCAACTGCAAATTAAAATGATTACCAAAACCCAAGTGATGAGGCGGAGGAGACCAAGAATTTGAGCAAGGAGTTGATTTTCTGTCTTTCCTTCATTTTATCTTCCTCCTCCAAAGTCATGGAAGATGTGCGGTCCTCTCCTCGTTAGCGACTGCTCCACGGGAGGTAATCACTTGTTGGAGGAGGATGAGCCGGCGCAGCCACTTCCTAACGTGGGTAATGAACCTCCAAGTGGTCTCAGGCAGCGAAGCTCTTGGAAAGCAGGAGGGGACGAGTGCCAGCCCTCTGCTGGGAAGGGATTTTGCACGGAAAGCAAAGGCAGCTGCAAAGAGCCACACGAACCCCTCACGCAGCCGTCACTCGCAGGCCCATCACGGCGCCAATTATCAAATTGCAAACTGTAATTTCCTGGAGGATAACTGTTTCCTCCAGTTTTGTCGCTGCCCTGAGAGGTCTGTATTACTGCAGGTGCGCGAGTCCGAGTTTGAAGATCCCCTTCACCGAGGGTGCGATGCGCTGCCTCGAGATTTGGGATTTACGGGTCGGCAAATGCCATTTCGCAACCGAATTGTACCTGCCCAGCCAGCTGGAGAAAAAACAAACTTGGTGGCACCACAGTGGGGCATTAAATGCGCAGCACTCACCTCCTTACACACAAGCACTGGGAATGCCGAAAGGAACGCCCTTTCTCAACACATTAACCCAAAAAAAAGGCGCTGGGTAAAGTGCGGAGGAATGGATTCACCACGGGTAAGTCGTTGCGTCATGCTGCACCCTTCCTATCAACAGGAACGTGATCATCCGAGAAATACCACTATGCAAACCTGCCTTCCCTGGCAGCGCTGGCTCGCTGGGCAGTAGCACCACATTTCCGCGGGGTCCCTGCCCGTGGTTGAGTTCGGGAGCCCTTTCCACCTGAGCGGGAACGTGCGAAGCTGTCGGCAGGAGATGCATGGGAGGAACAGCGACATTTCAATAAACACTTGAGAAACAGCTCAAACCAGAGCTGATACCCTCTGCCAGCTCGCGTCAAACAAGAAGGAAGGGTGAGAAACGCTTTCACAGGAAACAAAACCCTCGGAGAGTCGCCAGGCGAAGCCCGCAGTGCCCTGGCCAGCATCGCCCCACGGGAACGTTGAGACCACACCACGTCACCTTCAGCACAGGACAAGGCAGGAGACGGGTGCGACCGAGGTCCCAGGTTTTGTACCGAGAAAGAGAGGAGGTCTTTGAAAAACCTGAAAACCATCCATCAGACGTGACCTCCGGTGTTCTATCAGCTCTGCAGCAAACCTGGCTGTCCACGAGGGAGATGCTTTCAGTGCCATCTGCTCCTCTTATTTTGAAGGCTCAACTCCACGGGGAGCGGCGAGAGTCTTTGTTCGTCAAACCTGAGGGAGTTCACGTGTTTCTCAAAGCATCTCCTGGTCCTCGGGAGCATCATTTGCAGAGGGCAGGAGCAGCCCCTGTCTCTCGGGTCGCGGGCAGCATGCTCCCGTCGTGAAAATCAGCCGCTCGTACGAAGCTTTAGGGTACTCGAGGATGAAAGGCGAGGGTTGTTCATTTTTATTATTACAAAAGAGTAAAAGCCAACAATAAAGGCTTGCGCTGACAGCAATCAATCGCTCAGTAACCACCAGACATTGTTACGCTCAAAGAAAACAGTGAAATAAGATTAGAATAAACTAACAAGAAGGCGCAATTACCGATGAAAGCAGCACCCAGGTGAGACTTCACACCCGCAGCTTCAGAGACGCACGGCGTGGGGATCAAACACCTCCCGCTGCAGACGAGGTGGCTCCTGTGCCTGAGGACGCAGCCGCTCCCAGAGGCGCACGTCACACTCGGAATTTGGGGTTTTGGGGTTTTTTTTTAATGTTTGCAAAGGAGCCGGCAGCTGCAGCCTGGCCGGGGTCAGCAGCCGGCGCACCTCCCCGGCTCTGCCACCGAGCATCCACACATCCCCTCATCCAAAGTGATCCTCTGACCAGTGGAAACACTTGATGTATGAAGGTAATTTGAATTTATGTAGCTGAAATGCAAATTCAGCCCTGAGGCCATTCTCCTGTATGCGGCCGGGGAGCCTCCCGGTACACACATGCTTCAGAGGTGAGTTACTTGGAAAATAAGAGTGATGCTAATTACCGGTCCCAGCACAGTAAAGCTTTTGTTACGGTTCAGAAGGAAATGAAACAAAAAAGACTGTTATAGGGGAAGAAAAAAAGAAAGAGTGACTCATATTTGTCTTCTATTAAGAAAAGCCTGGACAAGGAGATCTTCTGCATTCAGAGAAAGGAAAGGAAATGCCCATCTGTGCGTGTGTGCACGGCCGCGCCGTGTGCGTGGCGGGGGTGGACGGGTGCCAGGGCAGCATCCCAAGGGAGTCCCCGAACTGTCCCCCGGGTCCTCGCACCACAGCTCTCCCGGCCCCGGCTCGCCTGCCTGCTAACTTTTTGTTAGCAACAGAAGAGGGGTAAAACACACAGAGCTGATGTAAATCCCTGGAGAGCCAAGACTCCCAGCAGAGCGGCCACAGGGCAGAGACAGCAAATGGAGCAGAGAAAGAGCATCATCTCCGGATGCAGAGCAACACCGGCACGCTGCGTTTTCCCAGAGGGCGAATTGCATCCCCTGGCCGTGCCACCCGTGAGCTCCATCGTCCCCCACCGCAGGACGGGGCACCCCGTGCTCGCCCTCCCCGCTCCTGGAAAGGCACCCGCACCGCCAGCGGCTGCAGCATCCGAGGTCAGAGCAGCGGAAACGATGTTGGGTCGCGGAAAAAGAAAAAAAGTTTGCAACTGAAAGCTTAACAAGGATGATTCACACTTCCCTGCTCCAAAGAGATGTCCCTATTTGCCACGTACTTCACCTTGGCTTGGCAAAGGACCATCGACCCAAGGCACCTAAGTCACGTAACCTCACCGTAAAAGCCCTGGCACGGACTAAGAACAATATTTAGGCGTCCTGCTCAAAGAGGGGCCGGGAGAGGAATGGAAACTCCGGCCGTGTGGCTGCTTTCTATATCTAGCAGCTTTATATATTTAGCTGGCTGCAAAGGGAAACGTGTGGCTGTCGAGAACAATGATACCGGTTCCTGACACGGCGCTGTGCCCCAGGAGAGAGCCGCTGACGGGAAAAAGCCTTTGCCCGGAGAGTCCGGCCGGCCAGCGAGGAAGCGAGCCGATGGCCACCAGCCCCCGGCGGGCACCGACCCGCACCCCGGCCCCACTGGAAAACAGCATCCCCGGCTCTGGCGAGGCTGCGGGAGCACAGCCCAATGCAGCAGAGGCTTTAAAGCCGGGACCTCGATGACTTTGCAGTGCTGCTCTCGGCACGAGCGGAGAGCCCCGGGGCCAGGCAGGGTGGGGAACCGGGGACCCTGCATCGCTCCGGAGCATCACGACATGACCCAAACTACCAGAGCTTAACTGGGCCGCCAGCTCGAGCGGGAGAACATGTTCCCTTGGCAGGAGGAAAGGCAGCAGAGTGCCTTTTGCGTTTCTGCAAAGCCCAAACACGTGGATGCGGGGTGTTCGGTGCCCGGCTCCCATCGCCCGGACCGTGCTCAGCACCCTGCATCAGCCACGTGCCCACTGCTGGATGGACACACGGACTTTTGGACTGCTGGCAGTACGTTTGCTCACATCCAAAGTCCATCTGCGGAGCGGCACGGGGAGGAAAACCGCCTTGCGAAAGGGAACGGAAGTGGAAAGGGAAAGGAAAATGTCTTTCACTCTCATGAACAAAACCAAAGCCACAAACGATTCAAAACGCGCCGCAACATCCAGCCTACGGACGGGGCTGCGGGGAATCTCGCTCAGGCGCCTGCTGTGAAGCGACAAAAGCCACTTCATCCGGGCGCTGCAAACACCCCGGCGCGTGCAGCGGTTTTGTTGGTTTCCTCCTGGGATGAAATGGCTTCTTCCCTCCTTCCTGAGCCCACCACGGGCCGGAGAACCAGCCCCGAGGTCTGCCCGCGCATCCTCGCGTGGCCAGCGCCGGAGGAGCGGCCAGGGCAGGGGAGC
This sequence comes from Himantopus leucocephalus, assembly GCA_003993805.1. Lineage (NCBI taxonomy): Eukaryota > Metazoa > Chordata > Aves > Charadriiformes > Recurvirostridae > Himantopus > Himantopus leucocephalus. The sequence continues at coordinate 8,084,888 of RSEF01000017.1, forward strand.
AAAGCGCTCCAAGTAACGGCCCTGGGGGCGGCTCGCCCCCCCCCGAAACCCTCCCAACGGGCACATCGATCAGGTGCTGCGGGAACTGAGCCGCGGCCGGGACCGGCAACGAATTCACGAACGGAGAGCTCGCGTCGGGGAAACACGCTTTATGCCGCGCTTCAGCTGCAGGCTCCCAAAGCATCCACCGAGCATCCTGCAAGCGGTGAGACTGGAGGCTCGCTGCCCTCCCCGCCCCCGCGCCCAGGCTGCCAATATCTGGCAAAGAGATTAATACAGGCAGTCCCTGCACCCCGGCCTCGCCCGGCGTCTGTGGGTGCAGCGGTGTTTCGGGGATCCGCCGGCGGCGGGGGGAGCTCAGAAATCACCGAGCGCTGGAGACTTTGCATCTCCTCCCTCTGCCGCGGACGCTAACGAAGCCGGGTCACTTAACATGCACAAACCTCATTGCACCTAAGCTCGTGGAGTGCAATATACCTAAATACACACTGAGGTTTTATAGCACGTCCATAAAATGCTAGCGCAAGCACGAGGAATGGGATATAACATGGGATATAACACACTGCTGCGTGTACAGAGCCGGGGAGAAAGTGAGGACGCTTGTCCATGTTTTGATAGTCTGATAGATCACCTAGGACCAGCTACGGGACAGGAGGACACACACATGAACTTGCATTACTACTTTCTCTCCAGTCTAAATACTGACAGAATAATCAAATTGAATTTTTTAAATCATTTTTTATAATTTTTTAAATTAAAAAGCTACCGCCCCCTACGCTTGTTTGTTTGAACGAAGGAGAAAACGGCTCTATGCAAAGTCTGGCAGAAGTGAAAAGGAAACGTTTTCCCTGTGATTGACAAGATAAAGCCTCCAAATGATTGACAGGACAAAAGACTTTTGTTTTCAGTGGATAGGCAATGCAGTAATTTTCTTTAAATGGCACCTCTTCTCCCCAAGTCTTTCTGGAAAAAGCACAAACCGCGAGACGAACCCCTGCTCTGGGCTGTATCGATCCCTTGCCCGGGCAAGGTGGCTGAAGGCCAATTACCACCACATTTTCTGCAGTCCAGAGTCTGAAGAAGCCAAGGAAATCCCATACGTGCTTGATGGGAGCCAACCCTGCTCCCATCACAGACACAGTCCCTGTGCAAACGGGCGGCAGCAGCGTTGCACAGCACCAGGGAGCATCGTACATCCCCGCACTCCGGGTAATTCCGGTCTGTTCTAACGAGCGCCTTCCCGGAAAGCAAATCCCACTGCATCCCTGCCTGTTTTCCTCTTTTCCCAAGCTCCTACCCTCCCTAGCTTCCCTCCCCCAGCAAAAATAAAATCGGCGCACGTGACATGTACTATGGTGACAAATTTAATGTTAGATGCGCTATACCGATGGGCATCCTGCGGGGTTTAGCCCTTCTGGAGGATGCCGGGATGCTCCAGGAGAGAGGCAGATGAGCTCGGTGAGTCCCCACAGACATCGCATCGCTCCTTTAGCATCCTTCATGGTGACCAAGCCATGGGCTTGCGTTCAGCCCCCAGAAACACCGGCCTGACTACACGGGATGCTTCCAGCACCGGGCGTTGTCATTCCCAGGGCATTTCCCAAAACACCAGAAGACCTAATCCTGCAGATGGCCATATGGAGCACGAAATTCATCCCCTGTGGTGTAACTCAACCCTTCATGAGTAATCTTTTCTTGCACGGGGCAACGGCACGCTGTGAAATCAAAGGGCAGTTAGAAAGCGGGTGTCACCCCGTTTAGGTGACCTTCCCGGCAGATATCTGGCTGCAAGGGGCGTCCTCGCTGCGCCGTGAGCGTCATCTGAATAATTCATTTTTGGGGGGATGCGATGGCTGCACAGCGGGAGGGAAGGGGATGGTGACCCGAGCGGGGTTTGCTCTTGCCGCTCCTCTCTGCACAGTTCCCAGTGCTGGGTGGATCAGCTCTCAGAAAAAAACTACCCGTGGATTAAATATAATTTTGTTTTAAAATGAAAAGGAAAAAAAAAAAAAAAAAAAA
>RSEF01000017.1:8088602-8101026 GCA_003993805.1 Himantopus leucocephalus
TTCATTCAGTAAAGACATCCTTACTGAATTTAGTCCCTCTGGTCCCTCTCCGTGTGCTCACACAGTGCTGTAACAGGCCTGGCCAGCAAATGGGGCAGAGAGAGCCCCACCACTGAGATGAGAAAGTGAGGTGGTCCTGGGGTACCACTTGTCACCTCTCCTTGGCCGGTGCTGGGCTGGATGGTTTTTACCTTATTCTTTGCTACAGCCACTGTAGCTGGGCAGGGCGCTCACCACCAGCAGCGACCCGGCCGTGCCCAGCAAGGCTGCGAGCACGGCAAGGGCAAGCAGTGACCGAGCACATGAGAACATGCCTGGTCCTCACCTGCAGGCGCGGGTGGGCGTAAAACTCATTGAGGAAGTCCATGAGGAGATCAATCTTGAGGGAGCTGACACAAAGGACAACGTGTTTCTCTGTCTGGGCACGGTGACGGCTGTAATTGCCACCTGACTTCTGCCGCTCCATCCACAGGTAGACGAGCTCCTCGAACTGCAAACGAAGGCAGAGAGCTGATGTCCCCGTCGGCGGGGCTGCCCAGCTGCAGGCTCTGCATCCCTCTCCATCCTCGGCCACATGGGTCTAACCTGGAGCGGCAGCACGACCAGGGCGACGCAAATCATTATCACGACGAGGAGCTGGGAAGGCCAGATCTTCGGTGTCACGTCTCCGTAGCCCACGGTGGAAAAGGTGACGATGCAGAAATAGAAGGACTTGAAGAGGGAGAGCTTCTCACCTGCTCTTTCTAAATGCTGGATGCCACAGGTCCTGAAGGGAGAAAGCACACATGACAGTGAGTGCTTCCCTGCCCGGGAGACGGACAGTGCCCATAGCTCTTGCTGAAGTCAGTGGGCAACCCGAGAAGGTGACTTACACCCATGTCCACGGAGGAAATTTGTCTGTAACACGCTGTCAGCATCAGCAGTGGATTTATGTCACCAACAGAAATTATACAGCTAATGGCACTTACAGATGAAGGAGTCAGTTTGCTGTGGTTGCTCCCCAAAGCAGCACGGGGCAGTCTAGCTCCTGGGCGATGGTTCGTGATAAGACCATGCCACGGACAGTATGTTGAACATCACCTGGGGGCTGCCCTTGCGTTGCAAAAAACCAAAAATGTGGAAGCAAGCAGCTGTCCCTGTAAGGCTCTGCGGGGGGACACAGCCCACGGGAAGGGGGGATGCTCTCCGGCAGGCAGGAGGCACATCCCGGCACTCGCTCCCGGCCCTGTGCCGCTGCCCTGTGCAAAGCCGTGCCACAGAGCCATCTCGCTCCCCACAGTTAGGCAAGCAGAATAAAACTTCACAAACCTACAGTTTCAAAGTCATCTTGCTAAACACAAGTCATCCTGGACCCAAATTGTAGCCCTGCCACATCCGCCAAGAAACACGTCCACGGCCCCGGCAGGCAGGAGGTGCCACGGGCAGGGAGCACTGATGAGCTCCGAAATTGCATTAGTCATTCACATCAGAGGATCGTCTTTATTGCCAAAGACTCATGAGCCTAAAAGCTTCATTTCCTGTTGTTCAGCAACTTAATGGTATTATATGCTTCAAATCCAGACCAAGGGAGCCAGAGGAAGATTCAAGAAGCCTAATTCAAAGCTAAGTACCCAGTGATGACAACTGACTCCTTTATAAAGAGATGCCCTTGTTGTTGGCAATGTGCAGGTTAAGGGCCCAGTTAATTAGCAGGAGCCCCAGTGGCCTATTACACAAACGAGCTCAGCAGCCATGGTAACTTGGTGGGAGGAAGAGCACAGTCAGAGCCAGCGGGTGCAATGGCTCCTGGTGAACGAGCCGTCACGCGCGCCTGAGCCCGCGTCCCCGCGGGAANGTCACGCGCGCCTGAGCCCGCGTCCCCGCGGGAAGCTGCTGTCCCTGCTCTTGACCCTGCAGCACTCCCAGCCCCGCATCGCCCATCTCCCTCTGACAATGCACTCATCCTCACACACCCCCATTAAAAAGTTTCCGCNCACACCCCCATTAAAAAGTTTCTGTTAAAATCATATAATTAGGGAGGATAATTAGTTTCTAAAATAGGAATTGAACTTCCCAGTGTTCAGCGCGTTGGGGAATGAAGCAAGGCAAGCAGGAGCCCAGCGCCGGGGGCTGGCGGTACAGGGGGTCCTCCCACAGCGCCAGCAGACGTGGTTGTACCCAAGCCAAAGCCCATGGATGCACGTGGAAACCTGGGGCACATGCTCCCCCGGTTCCAAAACTCAGCCCAAGGACCTGGGACTTGTCCCGTTAGCGAAGGAAGGGTGCCAGAGACTCGGGAGTTCAGTCCCATCAGCAGTCCTGAATAGTTACGCTTTCCTCAGTGCACACAAACCTCTCAGGCTGAAAAATCAGGCTAGAAGACACTTCCTAAAGGCAGAACCTCCTCTGGCTTCCCAAATCACCACGTTATATCCTGGCAATGCCACCCCACCGCAGCTGGGAAGGTCCCAGCCCCCCTCCCTCTCCTGGAAGCCCTGCGAGAGCCCGGCTCCGCCAGTCACCCCTGGGACGCACAAAGTTGGTTTCCCTGGATGAAGAAGATGGTTTTGTGAAACAAAGAGCGACACTCACCCCGTGAAAACGAGACACAGGAGGGTGCAGATCAGGATGAGCACCTGGTTAAACATCGCCGACTGCGTCCTTTGTATGGCTCGGTGCAGGTCGTTCTGGGAAGAGAGGAGAGGGCTCTCACCAGCTCAGAGAGGCTGTGGGTAAAGTACTCCTCCAAGTACCAACCGCTGTCTGGCTGCTCCAGCAATGCCCCCCAGATGAAGGTCAGGCCAGACTTTGGCAATTGAAAAGGGATGTGCATTCCTGTGAGCAGGTCTGGGCTCTGCTGCCGGGACAGACAGCTCGGGTGGGCACGCGGCAATGGCTGGAATAGCTCGTCCTGCTGTACCACCATATCCCAGGGACAGCTGGAGGCCATCCCCATCCATACACAGCCAAGAGAGCCAACGTGGCTCAGACAGCGAAGGGCTCTTGCTCAGGTGCACAGCACAGCATCACCAGCTGGTAACGCCTCATCTCCCACCAACCCCGGCACGGCTGCACGCGCTGAGCACCCAAAACCCTCCTGAGAGCCAGCGGCAGGCGAGGACCCCCCTCCCGGCCACGCCGCCCCCGGTGTCCCCAGGGCAGAGGGACGCAGGGGGAAAGGGGTGGGATGCGTCCGGGCACTCACAATCATGTTCTCCAGGGCGTACTTGGCAAGCCAGCAGTTCAGAAACACGGGGATGAACAAATTCCGCAAAGGAGGCCAGAATATCTACAAAAGCAAGAGTTACTCGCACAAAAATCCATGCTCTTTATCAAAAAAAAAGCTATAAACAGCCAATTTAAGCCCCGTCAGGAAGGGTCCATCTCCAAACTAAGCACCGGCCTCGGTAGAGGCTGCCACCAAAAGTGGCCCCACTCCCTCGGCTGCAGCGCAGCAGCTGAAAACACAGTATGTTTTTTGGGATAACAGTCCAGAGAAAGTCATTATGCTGAAAAATATTGAAGAAAAGAATTTCCTGCCAGCTTTAAAAACTACTTGGCAAGACATCCATTTTTCTTTATTTCACCACCAAAACTACAGGACTTATTAAACTTAAAGGCGCTTTAAAACGTCACCGGGAAACACTCACCGTGATAATAAATGGCACCGTGTTGATCATCTCAAGGATGAACGAAATGCGAAAAATCTGTTCCCAGATGTTCCCCTGAGGAATTAAAAGCAAATAATAATTAAACAAGCTTTAAAATCTGCCAAAGGACAATTAAAAGCTCCCACTCTGCCACAGACCCTGCTAGATGGGGGAGGTACGCCGGAGCAGCCAGAAGGATGCTCCGGTTTGCCTGCAGTGCTGGCGGCTGGCACGCTGCAGTGGGTAAAACCTTCCCAAACTGTTCAGTCCTTCCCACAGCCACGATGTCCCTCTGTCCGTCACTGCTGCTGCCCAAAGCCGGGCGACAACAACGCTTCGTGCAAGGACGGAGAACGAGAGTGACCGACACAGATCGCTGGCACTCAAACCAGGCGGGTGCCACAGGGGCTGAGTCTTTGCTGCCAACCGTCCCAGGGACCCCAGGAAGATGCCATTTGTTAAGGTCACTTTTCTTGGCCATTTTAAGGGGCTTTCATCCAAAGGAGTCAGCCTGTGCCTCTCCCTGTCTGGCTTGGAGCAGCGCCTGCTACCTCCGGAGGCAGCAGACCTCGGCACAAGCGGGGGTCACGCTGCCGAGATCAGCTCCAGGTCCCCAACCTTCGGAAACTCAGCATGCGCCAAGCTGTCGTCCCCCCCCCCTAAAAAAAGCAGTGACCCTTTGTAAAACAGGTCTGAATTTAAAGGAAGGTGGAAAAAGAAGAGATCTCCCAGTNAGGTGGAAAAAGAAGAGATTTCCCAGCTCTGCTCTGCCGAACGCTTATCCGGCAGCCCGAGGGGGAATGAGAAAGGAAAACAGCCGCAGCCAGCTGAGACATCGCCGAGACAAACGTCCTCTCAGGACTTCAGGCTGCAGACAGCTCAAAGACAGAAATGAATTCACGCCGGGGGGTCAGACCCAGACTGCACATCGCCGTCCACCACCTGCCCCGGGGCGCTTACCTTGTAGCTGAGATAGATGAGCAGCATGGTCTCCAGAAAGCTGATCAAAGCGATGCTGACCTGCGGAGACAGACAGGCAAAGGCTGCCGAGGGCTCGTTCCGCGCATCGCCAGTCGCTCAGAGCTCTGCCCTGTGCCATGAGGAGCCCGCGGGTACCGCAGACACAACCTGTCCCTGCACCCGTTGGGGTTAGACGCATGAGCGTCTGCAGCGGGCGTGCAGGCAGCCCCTGACGGGCGCTCAACCCTCCTGCGAGCCATTCCCCAGGCAGCTGCCCGGCCTGAAAATAACCCGTTACTGGTACAGCTGCATCCAGGCTGGGGAGGAGCTGAGGCAGCCTCATGATTTTATCTTCCTCCGGCTTCTCCTCGCCTATGGGTCCCTGGGATTTTTCACCCAGGGCCATGTTGTTGCCCCCAGCAGAAGCCCCAGCTCATTTTCTGCTCACCCAAGAGAACCCGTTGCCCCTCGCTGTTGCTGGCAGCGGATGCACAGGGGCGCGCTGGCGGCAGAGCCCCAACCCCTGCTCCTGCTCTGCTCCTGCTCTGCTCCTGCTCTGCTCCTGCACGACCATGCCCCAGCTCTGGGCACTCACCTGCACAGCCCACAGCGGCATTTTTCTATCCACCCAGAAGATGTGTGACCTGCAAAGAAAATTCAAAACGGATCTAAGCTGTCGCCCAAGTAGCAGTGCCTTTACCCCCCACCGAACGCACCACTGATGGAGGATCCAGCACAGCACTGGTACTGGTGTTCCTCACTGCATATTTTGTCCAAGCAGCCTCTGCACGGGGAATAAGCCATTCCCAAGGGCACGGCCACAGGCACTTGTCAATTGATTTGATCCTGGGACGCTGCTGCGCATCCCTTGAGCAGCCCCGTCACCAAGAAACGGCCACGGGCAGCTGCCAGCACCAGCCACGTCCAGCACAGCATTCCCGCACCCTGGCAGAGCCGGACCCCAGCACTGGAGCAACTCCCGACTCACCAGTTTATCTTCGTGGACTGGTTGAACGTCGTGTAATTCTGCTTTTCACATTCCCAGCTAAGAGAAGAGAAAGACAGAGCAGGGGGAAGCAGTCAGTGTCGGAGGAGGAAGGAAAGGGGGTGCTGGCGTTGACTCCCCCGGCTCACGGGGTGCCGCCGCGGTGGCCCGATGCTGGGGGGGGGACGGGGGACCCCAGACAACACTTCCACAGGTCCAAACGCACACTGGTGCCTATACTGGGGGCTTTCCACGGGAGCCTGTCTCACCCAGGCAGTTTTTAACATCTTATTACTGGAGAATAAGACCCGTCATGCACTTCAGCCCGTACCAGAGATGCTGCGAATTGCTGATACTCTGCGGACACGGGGCTCCCTGCGCACAGTGCTCGAACACGGGGCTGCAGCTGGGAATTACCAGGTTACAGTTAGCAAAAGCTGCTGGGCTTGGGCTACCAGGACAAGGCTAGCTGGGCCCCCCGCAGCCAGCCAGGCAGGCAGCGCAAGCCACGCTCTCCCCTGCCTTGCCGCGAGGGACGCGTTCCCACTGGCCAGCCTTTATTTTGCCACACACCCTCAGGAAAGCGGACTGCCCTGAACCGCAGCTGGGCTAAACCTGGCCGGGATATGCTTAATTCCAGCCACGTTTAATTCCTACGGATTGGAAACCACTTCTGGACAATGCAGATGTACCTGGCAGTCTGCAACCTTTACAAAGAGAAAATCAAATTGCTAATTCTCCTAGCTCTGGAAAAAAACCCCACACTGTATGTGAGTTAAACAAAGCAAGGACATATCAAAAATAGGCTTATACTGAAACCCAGAGCAAAGCTGATGTATGCAATCATCTGTCACCTGGGGGATCTAAATGGCAAAACATATTTCCTTCCCAAACGCTTAAATGGGATTGAGCATAAGTGTCTTCAAGGGCGTCAGGATTCAGAAAACACTTGCATGGTGATGCCCTGTAATCATGAGCTCTTGCCTGTGTCTGAAGGCCACGCAGCACCCTGCCCGATAGACAGCGTTTGGAAACGAACATGATGCTCAATTCTTCCACCGCCTTCCCTCCGTGCGCCCTGCGGGGCCACTGGATGCCCAGTGCCTGTCCACGGGGTTTGAGCAGGGAGCAAAGCCCACCAGACTGGCAAGTTTGGCTAAACTACCAATTCAAACAGCTGGAGGGAGAAAAACCATCCGCCGTGCAGCTTCACACCCGCCGTGAGCGGCTGCCACCGCGGCTGCGCTCCCGTTGCGCGGGGCGGTGCGGGGAGCCCGGCGGCAGCGGCACTCACCAGCCTATGCCCTCCTCCGGGTTGTCGAGCAGGACGCGGACGATGTACAGGAGGCAGGTGAGCAGCTTCAGCGAGAAGTTGAAGAGACGGATCCTCAGGCCTGCGGCAGAGGGGGGCACGGCATGGGGCAGGCAGCGCGCCCCAGGCACCACATGCACCCCAGGCACCCTGGGCACCCCATGCACCCCATGCACCCTACGCACCCCATGCACCACAGACACCCCCTGCACCCCACAGCAGAGCCCTTTTTGTTTCCCCGAGCTTCGCAGGGCCCCTTGCACCACGGGACCCCACTGAGCCCCGGGGGAGCTGCAGGAGCCCCAGGGCAGCACGCAGACGTTGCTCACGCTTTGCCCGGGGCTCTGCGCATCCTACCCAGTGACAAATATATAGGAGACTAACACAGAAATAAATAACGATGAGTCAGCTCCTTGCTGGCCCCAATAGATGTGAGAGACAAACAAGGGAGCTGCTGGAGTGTATCCCCCTCATTAGCAGGTATCCATTAAAAAGCATGAGACAGGCAGGGCCAGGGCCCCGCTCCACTCGCCACGCTGCAAACAGCTCGTGGGAGAAGGGACAGTGAGCAAAAGCTGCTGCTTTATCCACTTTCCCTCCCCAGCCAGTTCATCGGGTTATTACTCAAATTACAAGTGAGAAACTCATCACATTTTCATTAAAAACTTCCCCGTGGGCACCCTGTTGTGCTGCGCTCCAGCTTTTTAACAAGACGACAGGATGCAGGAAGGAAAAGAAAATGTGAATTTATAAATTAACGAGCGGACTCCCTCCAGACAGCTAATGACATCTCAGAGAAAGAAAATAAAAACACCATTAGTCAAGTGGAGGCTGATCCGCATGGCTGAAGCGGGAGCGGGTAACTCACCGCCAGCCTCGGCTGTCCCCACAGCCGCTGACCTCCCTGCGGGCACGGGGAGCATTGCCAGCTCTGTGCAGGGGACATTTGCTCCCCGAACCCCCCCCCGGGTAGCTCCTGACACCCACCCTGCTCCCGGCCAGTTTGTCCCAGCTGGTTCCTGTGCTGTGTTTGTCCCCAGCAAGCAGCGGTGGCAGGCAGCATCCCTTCCTCCCCATGCAACCACGTCCCCCCAAACCAAGTTCGCCATCACCCAGCAGGAAGGCCAAGAGGCAGCGGCAGCCCTGGGCTGGGCAGCCAGCGCCGGGGACACACGGGGAAACAGCCACCAGCAGATGGCAATGGCTTCTCGTCCCACCGGGACGGAGCACGGCTCTCAAGCCGGGCAAAGGTTTGGTTTCTCCCAGCAGACTCTCCCGGCTCCACGCACGGAGCACTCACTCGATCGCTGGTTTTTGATGAAGAAGAGCTTCAGCCGCTCCTTGAAGGTGTTTTCATTCACGTAGAACTCGACTTGCACCCTGCGGGGAAAGCGCCCAGAGCAGCCCGTCAGCGGGGTGGGAGGTCGGACCCGGAGCCCCGCGGGAGCCCTGTCCCCGTTCTGGCTGGGTGACCCCCCCAGAGCAGCCCACAGCAGACCCCAGGCTCAGCCCTGGGCTCCCAGCTCCTCCCTGGGCTCCCACCATACCAAATCGCCAGTACCACCAGCCGTGGGCACCAAGACATGGCACACTGATGACTACCAAAGCAGCCGATGCGACCCACAGGGTCGGGTCTACTGTGGGTTCAGGGCTTTCCTTTCATTCACATGCAACCAGCTGACATCAGACTTGCAAACTCCTCCCTTCCTGCAACCCTTCACAATATTCAAAGCCCCTCAGAAAAATGATGGCCTTGGAGCAGTCTCCCCCAGCGATGTTTTACCTGCCCCAACGCCCCGCGGCTGCAGCAGAGCAGGAGCCGGCGAGGGTGCCATCCCCGGTACACCCACGCCCTGGCTCTGCCCGGGTAGGAGCTATGTTCAGCATTGAAGCTGTTAAAAAACAAATTCGATCTGAAATGAGAAAATTTCCCTTTGTTGCTAAGATACCACATTTGGCCATTGCAGAAAAACCCAGGAGCTGCCAACCAACTCAGCGTCACTTGGCGTTCGGAGCCGCTGGTGACTTGTGGCACGGGGACAAGGCGCCGTGGCAGAGAGCCACCCGCCGGGGCCCTTCGCAGAAACCGGCCAGGAGGAGCCACGGGTGAGACTGAAAATGCCCCGTCCACCGCTGTGACCACCACGGGCACTTCTTCATCTTCAGCTGCTCCAGCCCCCATCGCTGACCCCCATCCACAGCCCTCCCGCCGATCCCTACGTGCCGGGCGGATGCCCGCGACCGCACAGACCGGGAAAAGCCTCACCGAGGCTGGAGGTTCCTCCCCACGGATGGCAGCGGGGTCTGGGATCAAGCACACCCAGATTAAGGGTGCGCAGGCAAAACTGGTCCCTGCTCGGCTCATCTGCCACCCGCCTCTCCTACTACTTTATAAACACCCGCAGCCCTTCGCAAACTCGCTTATTCACACCCGGCAGGGTTATAAATTACACTCCTGCCTGCTAAGTGCCGGCTAAAAGGGATTGTTTTCTGATGCCGCGGCTTTAGACTCTGAGCAAGACAAAGTCTGTTCATTACTGTTACAGCTGATAATGGAGTTAAGTGCAATGAATTAGCCGTTTCTCCTATTTCGCTGTATTCAACAAGTCTCTTAAGCGAGTGCTGCTATTATTACTATTTCTTTAACTGCTTGGAAGAGGTCATCAAGATCTCATTAATCAGGCAGATTACCAAGACAAGGCGTAGACCAAGGTCAGCGAATTCACAGTGACAGTCATTAAACCCATCACCCCATTTTATTTCGCCCGCGCAACCCCCGTGCGCACGTGGTGCCGGCTCCAGCCGAGCGTGCCGCCTGGCACACGCCACCGAATCGTGATTTATTGGAAAGCAGCTGCTACTCGCTCTGACAACAGAGGGATAAACAAATATTTACTGAGCATTAATGCTGAGCTGATGGGGCAGCAAATTGGGAAGGGGTTTTCTGAGACCCTCATTGCTCGGGAGTCCCTCGTCCTGGTACCCACCGGTACCCGCTGGCACTCACAGCCAGCCTGACCGCTTGTGGGGAAACTGCCCAGCATGTGTAAAGCACTGCAAACTCTTGAGAGCTCCTCGGGGCTTCTTATGGACTCCCTTATCAGGTTGAAAAGTCAGATTTTTAATTTGCTAGGCTCGTATGTACAAAAAGCAAATGCAGAGAGAGAAAGCCATCACCTCAGGCACGGCAGCCGGGATAAAGTTTTATACGAGCTACCAAACTTTGCATGCTTCTGCCATAAGCCAGTAACTGCTCTCTGAATTAACGTCCCCTGGAGTGCCACAGTGGGAGCCCACCGGCAGCTGGCTGGTCTGGTGGCTGGCAGGACCGGTGACGGGCTCGGGGTGAGATATCCGCTCCGAGAGCCCATCCTTCAGCATCTCCCTAACACTGTAGAGCAGCAGAGCCCGGTGCAGCCCAGAGGGCGGGTGACACGCACCCATCTGAGCCCCTCCGGCCCCGGAGCTGCTGCGGGCAGAGCCGAGGGGCTCCATNATCTGAGCCCCTCCGGCCCCAGAGCTGCTGCGGGCAGAGCCGAAGGGCTCCACGCTGCGGGGTCATCTTGTCCCCATTGATGTAGCTGGAGAGGAAAGAAATCGGGAGCCTTAACTGGGAAGCAAACGCTGAGCTCCCGTTGCGCACCCTGCAGACCCTGCGCCCTGCCCGGGTCCCTGGGTGGGATGTCATGCACCGAGCAGCTCCGTAACGGAGGTGACAAGAACCAACAGCCTCGGTGGGGCAGTCACCAATCCTGTTGAGACAAAGCCAAGGGGAAGGATGCCCCGGTCCGGCTGGCAGCGCTCAGCAAACCCATCAGCAGCGACACGAGCGCGTCGCTCCTCACCGGGACGTCGAATAGCATCAAGTGAGGAAAATGCTAAAACACAAACGCACCCGTGGCGGCAGCTGTGGGGTTTTACCAAGATCAGACCTCCCCCCAAACGTGCCCAGCCGGCAGCGGCGGGGAGCGGAGCTGAGCCTGCATTTTCCCTGGGCCCCCAGCGCTGGCGGGAGCAGCAGCCCATGGGGCAGGGAGGGCGGCCGGGGTGGGCGGTTTGCACTGAACCCGGTGAGTGTTCACCAGCCGCACTCGCTGGCATGAGGAGGGAGAGGGGAGATGGAGGGGGGGGCGACCACGGCCCCTGCTGTGGGGACGGTGAACGCTGGGGAGCAAAGCAGGAGAATTTACGAGCGCTGGCTCAGCCAGCACGATGCCTCGGGAGCAAACAGCCGTAAATGCAGAGCTTCGTAAGCACAGCTTCAACGCGTGTTAAAATTAATCATTTCCAAAGCCAGACTTGGCAAATAATTTATCTGTGTCAGGGCATAAATCAGCCGGCCACAACTGCACACACAAGCTAATTGCTCCTTCTCCTTATTAAAAATGCCCAGGAAATGCTAGGAACTGGCCGTCAGCTCCGTCGGGAGCGCCGGGCACCCCATTCATCAGAGTCCCTGAGGATTAAGAGCAGCGAGGAGAGGGAGACTTGAGGGAGCACGATTCCTCTCTCAGACGTTCGCCCCCACACCAAAGAAACAAACAGCAATATAAATCTCTGTCGCCAGACAGATGGTTCGCTGATCTGTAGCGTTGCAGCCCACCTCGAGACTATGAATATAAACGCTGACAGATAAAAGAACTGAATGATTAGAAGACATCTAACTTTTAATGACAAAGTAGCCCATGTATTCATCCGTCATAACGGCCACAGGAAGAAGAAACAGTTGGAAATCAACTGAAGCGGATCTCAGGGGGGGAAAGGGGGTGTTTATCACTGCAAAGAGATGAAGAAATAAAAACACATAGAAAGAACATGTTCCTGCGGAGACGACCTGCGCTTGCTGCTCCCTGGGCTGCGTCCCTGGAGCCGTGTGGGACCCGGCAGCCACGGCCCCACCGATGCCCCGGCCGAGCCCCGGCAGTGCCCGCGGGGAGGCCGTCCCACAGGGAGACCGTCCCACGGGGCTGTGTCTGCAGGAGGAGGGAGGGCAGAGCAAAGGCTCGGCATGGCGGGGACCAGGGCGCTGCCGTGGCGTGACAGCCCGCTCCAGCACTGGCACCCAACACCCCAGAGCCGCCCCACGGCTGAACGAGTGACGGCTTTTCCCAGGCAGCAGCAACCATCGGAAAGCATTGAAGCTCCTACTCCATTTCCAGCTGGGGGAAGGAGATTATATCATCTAAAACGCACCCTTTAATTTTGTTGTCACGAAGTTAACTTCAACTAAAAATCAAGCTAAACTCCAACTGCATTAACCGCCCCAAAACACACAGCCCGACAGGCTCTGCCTTCACAGCAGCTCAGCCAAGCTGGGCCCTTCAAACCAACCTCTCCCCACTGCCATGGCCGGGTGTCCCTGCCGCTGGCTGAGCATCCCTCCCACTGGCAGGGCATCCCTCCCGCCGACCGACCGGGCATCCCTCCTGCCGACTGGGCATCCCTCCTGCCAGCTGGGCATCCCTCCTGTCGAGCGGGCATCCCTCCTGCTAGCTGGGCATCCCTCCTGCTGACCCGGCATCCCTCTCGCCGACCGGG
>RSEF01000017.1:8107017-8121694 GCA_003993805.1 Himantopus leucocephalus
TCTTCAAGGTCCCTTCCAACCTAAACCATTCCATGATTCTATATGTGGAAAGCTCTCCCCGTGTCCTCACACTGCTGGGTTTTCTCTCTATGACAGGTACGTGAAGGGCTACCCACCGAACTCGCCCTACATTGGGAGCTCCCCAACTCTGTGCCACCTTTTACCCGAGAAAGCCCCTTTCTGCTGCCTGAGGCTGGACAAGGTACCATGGGGCTGCATGCGGCTGTCTGGGGGCCACAGCTCCCCCCGGAGCGGGACGGCTCCGTTGGTGGTGGGTGGGCGGCTGAGAGCCGGGCGCTGAGTCCCTGCGCTGCCTTCCATCGCACAGGGCTGCAAGCACAACAGCTTTGAAGATGCCAAAGCCTACGGGTTTAAGAACAAACTGATTATTGTTTCGGCGGAGACGGCTGGGAACGGACTGTATAACTTCATTGTCCCCCTTCGTGCGTACTATCGGTCCCGCAAAGAGTTGAACCCAATTGTGCTGCTGCTGGACAACAAGCAAGTACTTTTCCGCAGATGTTTTCCATCGCACTGAGCCCTCCCCTGCCTTTCACGGGCATCTCATACCGTGGGGATGGGAGCGTGGGGAAGTGGCAGTGCCACTGTTGGGTGCCCCAGCTGATGTTGGCCCTGGGGACTCCTGTGTGGGATTTGTGTCTATCTTTGCCCCATGGACTTGCTGAACCACTGTTGCTCTTCCTCCAGGCCCGAGCACCACTTTCTGGAAGCCATCTGTTGTTTCCCCATGGTTTACTACATGGAGGGCACGATCGACAAGTAAGTGTTTCCACGTGTGACTGTACGGTGATGCCTAAATGTGTTGCGTTTACCCCAGCCCGGACTTTTGGGTCATCCCATGAGAAGCCCCAGGGTTGGTACCTTTGGCTTCTCGGGTTGTCAAACCCTCCCCCAGTATATGGGAGCAGGTGAAGAGCTGGTGGTTGGGAGCAGCCTGGGCTTGCTGTAGTGCTGCGCGTCGCAGCATGCTGCTTCCCTGTGTCGTTTCCAAGGGCTGACCCTGCGCTCTTCTCTTTGGGAACTGCCCAGCCTGGACAGTTTGCTGCAGTGCGGCATCATCTACGCCGACAACCTGGTGGTTGTGGACAAGGAGAGCACAATGAGCGCCGAGGAGGACTACATGGCAGATGCAAAGACGATTGTCAATGTCCAGACCATGTTCAGGTGAGGGGTGAACGCTGCCCCGGCTCCATCATGGCCACTTACCTCTGCTGGAGACAAGACTGGGAAGGGTGCCAATGGCTGGGGTGGTGGTTACGGGCAGTGGGACACATCTGCGGTTGGGCTCACTCTAGGAAACAGCATCTAATCAGCTATTCCTGACCTCAGATGGGCACAGGGATGGTTTTGGTCCTCCTCAGGCTTTAAACGCGGGGGGTGCTGTCACTTCTGAGTGAGCTGCAGCACAACCGGTCTCTTTCTGTTGCAGGCTCTTCCCCAGCCTCAGCATTATCACAGAGCTGACCCACCCCTCCAACATGAGGTTCATGCAGTTCAGAGCAAAGGACAGTTACTCTCTTGCCCTTTCCAAGCTAGAAAAGGTAAGAGAAGGTCTTCCCCTGCACGTGGTGCCGGGGAAGTCAATGCTGAGAGCGACTGCATTTGAGCTCCTCAAGGTTCTGTGCTTTTTCCGCATGCTGCAGCTCCCACAGCTGGTGTGCCTCTACCCGAGACAACCTGCAGCAAACAAATATGTGGGCAGTCAATCTTTGGACTAGCTACCTCCTTCTACGTATTTATGTATTTATTTGGTGGCTGGAGTTTGTTGCTTTGCCTACTGCTGTGCTGGGCACACTAGACCAGAATCAGGTTTAATGCTGTGACTGCAGTAAGGGGGGAGATGGGGGTCCCTGTGCTGAGACAGATCTTCTAACAAGGGGGAAAGTACCCCTGAACCAGCCAATGAGGCATGTGAAAGGGCCCCATCCAGCCCGTGTCAAAAAAACCCAACCATGTCTCACACATTTCCACGGGGGAAAAACCCCACCTCTTTCACCCAGTGTAAGGATGCTGCCCTGGTTCCCTGCTGGCACAACCACCAGAAACGCTACGCTGGTGTCCTCCCATTTTATGAGTCTTCTAGTTTCTGTGCAACCTGTACATGGGGGAGGCTGTGTGGTTTTGCTTTGCTAAATGCCCTAGAAGGTTGTGAACAAGCCCCTGCCAACAGTGTTTGCCTGCAAGTGCTCACGTCTCCCATTCATCTTCCAGAAAGAGCGAGAGAACGGCTCCAACCTGGCCTTCATGTTCCGGCTGCCCTTCGCGGCCGGGAGGGTCTTCAGCATCAGCATGCTGGACACGCTGCTCTACCAGGTGAGAGCGCGACGGGCTCTGGGTAATGCATCCCTGCAGCTGTGGCCGCCCCTTGGCATCTCCCAATGAATAACTGAGCAAACCTTTTCTCTGGCTTCCTGCCCAAATGTTTCCCCCCAGTCATTTGTGAAGGACTACATGATCACCATCACTCGGTTGCTGCTGGGCCTCGACACCACACCGGGCTCCGGCTACCTCTGTGCGGTAGGTGCCAAGTCCCTCTGGGTTGAAACCATCAAGCCAAGTCATCATGGATCTGGTGGGATCTGTCGCAGGGGTGGAGGGTTCCCCTCTTCCGGGGTGTCGGGCCAGGAGGCAACACTGGGCAGAAAGTGCCAGGTCATTGCTCCCCTCCATCGTGTGTGGGGAACATCAGTGCTACCAAGAGCCCAAAAGCCCAAGAGCTGCCAAGGACCAGAGTCCCCATTCTGAAGACCGAGGTCGGAAAATGCCCCTGGTCTTTTTGTGGAGTCCATCTCACTTTTGAGATTGACATGGCCGAGCTGGGATGAAGCTCAGGAGCAGCCCCGAGGTGCTCCGCAGCATGGCACAGGGCGGTTGATGTTTGTCCTCTCTTGCTCAGATGAAGATCACTGAAGATGACTTGTGGATCCGGACGTATGGCCGCCTATTCCAGAAGCTCTGCTCCTCCAGTGCAGAGATTCCCATCGGGATTTACAGGACGGAGTCGCACATGTTCGCAACCTCCGAGGTAGGGGCACGGCAGTGGCGTGTGCCAGCAAGGGGCTGCGGGTGGTCCCAGCCGAGCATCACCGCCTGGCAGAGATGCGGTCCGTGAGGCTGGCCGGGTCCATAAGGCCCCTCGGACCGGGTTGCAGCAGCGGTGGGGAGGAGTGAGGGGAGGAGAGGCTCTGCCTTCGCTTCGTTAGTGGCCCCACGTCTGCGTTATGGCGGTGCTGTCCTGGTTGCCCGGCCGGGTAAGCCGGGTCGGTGTAAATGCCCATCTCTGTGGGCAGCAGCCTGGCTGCGGGCAGGCAGGGGGGTTTTCTCGGCACAGCTCTGCGTGGCACGAAGTCCCCGGGGAGCGGGGGGGATGTGGCACAGCCGGGCTGTCCGTTTGCTGGGCTGACGCTTTATTTTTCCTTCCTTTTCCCCCCGCTGCAGCCCCACGACATCAGAGCGCAGGTGAGTGCCGCTCGCACCCAGCCGCCGGGCGCTCCGCCGGTGTCGGGCATTGCCCTGGCTGCCAGTGCCGTCTCCTGCTCCCCTCCCCCGACCCAGAGGGTCACCCGTGGGCGAGTGGCTGGGCTGGCTTGCCCAGAGCCACCAAGAGCCACCGTGTGCCTTGTGCCGGCTGTCACCCCCAGTGCCGACGCGGTGCTGCCAGTCCCTGTGGAAGGGTGATGCCGGCTGAGCCTCGGCAGCCCGGGAAGACAAAAGTCCTCAGTGCCCTGAAGTGTAATTAACTGGGATAAGGAGCCGGGGAGTGAGCCGGGCTCCCTTTTAAATACCTTCAGTTTTCAGCTTTGTAGGAAGCAGCTACAGGGAGCCGAAAGTTGACATTTAATTAAATGCAATCCACCCCTTTCTTAGAGGTGCTTTAAACCGCTTTATTAATAAATTCCTGCTCACCAGTGGGGATTACTGTATCGGAGATGCGGCAGCATGTCTGCTGTAAGATGAAAGAGAGGGAGACAAGGGCACGGCTGTCCCTCGGGCTGCCCAGGGACAATCGTGTGAGAAATGTCAGGCGCCCATTAGACTCCACTTGACAGTTCTGAGCCCAAATCTGCCGGCCCGGTCGTTTTAGCAGTCCAGAGATGATGTGCTAGGAGAGCGTGTGTGGGTCAGAGGAAGGATCCCACCCCATGGGAGAGATCCCACCCCATCAGAGACAGCAAAGGCCCTTTTTGGTTCCCCCTGCCCTCCCCCCCGTGACCTGCTGGGCTTCCAGTCACAGATCTCAATTAATGTCGAGGACTGCGAGGACACAAAGGACGTCAAGGAGCACTGGGGCATCAAGACCGGCCACCACAGGAACTCGTGCTCCAGCGACCAGTCCGAGCACCCGCTGCTGCGGCGCAAGAGCATGCAGTGGGCACGCCGGCTGAGCAGGAAGGGCAACAAGCACTCCAGCAAGACGGCCGAGTGGATCAGCCAGCAGCGCCTCAGCTTGTACCGGCGCTCCGAGAGGCAGGAGCTTTCCGAGCTCGTCAAAAACCGTATGAAACACCTGGGCTTGCCCACGACCGGGTACGGTAAGTGCCGTTTGGCTGCACTTCTCTGCGGCGGTGCATCCCGCTCGCGGGCTCCTCAGGTAACCCTCTGCCGAGCCTAACCCCAAGCCCAGCCTAACCCCAAGCCCAGCCTGACCCCGCAGGCGCTGCCGGGCTCGGCTCCGAGCGGCGCCTCATTCCCCGGCTTGCTTGTGCTTCCGCAGACGAGCGTGCTCAAGGCTGGGGGGGTCCCGCAGCGCCGAGCCCCCTCGCCCGCCACCCCCCGGCCGGCTGCAGGCTCCGGGGCTCCGGGACGGGTCCAGGCAGGAGTTTGCAGTGACCGAGTAACTCTCTCCCTTCTGCCTGTAGCTGGACCCTGGGTTGCCGCGCAGCCTTCGGGCGCGATGCCCCGCTTGCCCCCTCTCCCCCCCCGCCAGCTTTCTGGCCGTGCAGAAATGGTGGTTCAGGACACACTGACTCCAAGTCGGCAAAACCCTTCTGCCCGAGAGCCCCCCTAGCGCGGCAGGGAGAGGTGGAGCCCCGTCAGCTGGCACAGACCCCTTTTCTTATAGACTTTAATCCTTCGTAAAACTCTTCCACGGAAAACATTTCGGTAGCTACAGGGCTGAGTGGTTTGCTTCATTGCGTGTGGAACCGGTGTCTCTGGCTGTGATGATCCCGCACGGCCCCCAGCGCCCGCAGCGCTCAGGGTCCCTCCGTGCAGCCGCATTTCTCGTGAAGCTTCTCACCTGCCCGTCTGTGACGGTGTCTGTGTGTCCCCCCGGACAATTCCCCACCCCTTGGTTACGACAGAGTCTGTAGCCCGCAGCTTCCTTGGTTTGTTTAGTTTGGGTTTTTGTTTTCCTTCCTTTCTTTTAAGCCATCCTGTGCTGCTGCCTGTTTGCTCCATCCTTGAAGAGCGTCCGTCTGTCCGTCCACCCCGCGCCGGCCCCTGCCCTCACGCAGGCTGGCGCCGTGCCCCAGCCAGGGCAGGAGCCGATTTTGGGAGCTACGGGGGTGGAATTCCTCCTCTCCCATCGTGGCTTCACCCTCGCAGCCCTTTAGGGAGGAGAAAACGTAAAGAACCGCAGTGCGGGAGGGGGTTTGGAGTGGAGGGCAAAGGGGCTGGCTGTGGGCATCGGCCAGCGTCCCCGGGGAGCAGCAGGGCAGAGGGGGCGCAGGGCACGCCAGGCGAGGGCTTGCAGTGCTGCATCCCCCTGCCCTCTTTTTTTCCTACATTACTAGTCCCAGAAGTTTCTGCTGCTTTTTCTGGGGGGCTTCCAGCTCCCTGCAGCTCTGTTGCAGTCTGGAGCATGGCTGATGGCATTCGCTGCCTTAAAAAAAACACTGTTTTACGTGGCTGCCGGGCGTGGGAAGCTGGGAAACAGGGGGCACCCGAAGGACAGCCCACGTGCCCGGAGCAAGAGCAGCCGCAGCGGGCGCTGCGGAGGACAGGCCATGGCAGCCCCCGCAAACGCAGGCGGAGGTTAAGGCAGAGGCAGCTTCTCCGCCTGTTCGGCGCCGGCTGAGCATCCCGAGGGGCCGCCCTGCATCCAGCCCCAGCAGGGTGCTCGGGGCACCCTTGGCTGGGTTAGCGGCAGTTTGCATCCTTCTCCTGGCCGATCCGACAAATTTTGGCTGGAGCAACCCAGGGGAGCTCCGGCAAGCGAAGAGGCAGCGGGGGGTGTGCAGGACCCGTCTCCCGTTGGGGCGGGAGGGCAGTGCCTGGCCGGGACCGGGGCATTGGGGACCAGTGGCTCCCCAGCCCCTGCGGCACATCTGCGGCCAGCTGTGCGTTGTCACCCTGTGTCACCGTCAGTGTCTGGACACCCATGGCGTTTTGGAAGAACACGTTGCTCTGCCTTCTCCCCATTTCCTTTTTCTTTTGCTCATTTTATTGCTGCAGTGCAGGAGCTCGTCTCTGATATTTGCCGAATCATGGCTTGCTGACCTCTCTCTCTCTCTCTGTTTATGTCTGTGCCTTTCCCTGTATGTTCTGTAGAGGATGTAGCAAATTTAACAGCCAGTGATGTGATGAATCGGGTAAACCTGGGATATTTGCAAGGTAATTCCCTTTCCCTGGGAGTCCCGCGTGACTCACGGCGTGCAGCGTACAACAAGATCATGCCAGCTAAGCCCAATCCACACCCTTGCCGGTTTTCACCTTAGATACCCGAGCCTTTCCAGCACTGATTTGTTGGGTGGCGTTGGAAAACAAAAGACCGTCCTGCAACGGCAGTGCAAACGCAGGGCTCAGCAAAGTCCTGGAGATAAAGACCTCAGGGACCCCTTTCTAGTTGAATTCTTACAGGGAAATCACAGCCCTCGGCTGTCGTTAAAAGAAGCCCTCCCTGCATTGCTCTGCAAGTTGGTTTTGGTCTGCAAAACCAGTGGGAATTCGAGGAGGGGGTTCGGGGTGGGGGGACACAAGCGCAGGGGAGCTGCTGGTGTGTGCTGCGATGAGACACTGGAGCTCCTGCACCAGCCCCTTCACCTCTTGACCGCACGTGGGTCATAGAATCATAGAATTGTTGAGGTTGAAAGGGACCTTTAAGATCATCAAGTCCAACCATTAACCTAACCTGACAAAAGCCATTTCTAAACCATATCCCCAAGTACCACCTCTGCCCTTTTTTTAAACACCTCCAGGGATGGCCAATCCACCCCCTCCCTGGGCAGCCTATTCCAATGTTGGATAACCCTTGCAGTGAAAAGGGTTAGCCACGGCCCAGGGGCAAAGCAGCGCTTGGAGAGCCCTTTGCAGCTCTTGGTTTGTGTTCCTGGACATCTCTAGCAGCAGCAGACCCTGTTTTCTGACGGGGGGTGCTGGGCTGGGCGCGAGGCAGCAGCAGCAGCCGCAAGTGCTGCCCGTGCTGCAGACGCCCCAGAGCACCTTGTTGGGGTCCGTGGGAGCTGCGGGGTTATCGCACCAGTTACACCTTTACGCAGGGGTGTAAAGCGCCCTGGAAAGGCCCCTTCTTACTGCAGCAGCCTCGAGATCAGCAATAGCCCGCCCTAGCTGTATTTTAGGCTTCACTAGCCCATGCTTAAGGTGAAAAGTTGGCATTTTCCTATAAACTGTGTCCTTCATCAAAGCAGCAGCCCCATCCGGGGCTCATGGAAGCCCCGCGCCAGCAGCGTATATTGCCAGCTGGCCGATGGGTGCTGGGCAGAGCTCAGACCCGGCTGGTATCTCCCCTTCCCGCAGAAGAGCTGGGGCTGAGCGAGAGCCCGTGTCCTGCCGCAGAGGGGCCCAGCACCGTGAATGTCCCCCCCTCAGTCGCCCGCTAAGCCGTGGGTGAACGTCCGACGCTGCCGGGGGCTGCGTGGGTGCAGGAGCCGGAGCTCAGTGCCGGCTCCCCCCTCCCCATAAGAAAAAAATCTGCTGGAGGGTGCTGCTGGGCTGAGCCCTGCCGCTGCGCCGCAGGGGACGGTACGGCAATATACCTGGTGGGTTTAGCAGTGCCTGGCTCGGCTGCATGGGGGGTCAGGAAAAGGTGCTTCCATGGAGCAGGGAAACCTGCCGTGAGCCAGGGCCCTTCCCCGCCTCCCCCGTCATGGCAAACCCCGTGTCTCCCGTTGGGTCCCAGGGTCCGTGTGCCACCCGCTCCCCAGCATTGCCACCCCCCGTTCCCCGCCTCGCTGTAAGGCTGAGCACTGGGATGGCCAAAGCTCTCCGGCAGCTCAAGGGACCAGCCGGCACCTGGGACTGGGCACCCCAGCACGGGCTGGGGGGGGTCCCGCGCAGCATCTCCCCGTCCTCTGCCAGCTGCAGCACCTTCTGTGGCCTCAGAGATGCCAGGGAGGTGGATGAGCAGCAAAACAAGGGTCTCGTGTCCCTCTGCAAGTGCCACTGTGTGCGGTACCAGCGTGGTCCGGCCGCAGGATGCCCTGGGGCCCATCTGGTTGTGCACTGGCCGAATGTGAAGGCAGCCTGGGGGGTGCGGGAACCTGTTTGCACCCCCGTCTGGGGTGCCAGGCTGGGCAGCTGCGGTGGCTTGAGCTGCTGTGGCTCATCTCACGGCTGGAGAAAAGCCCCACGTCAGAGGTTTCACTCCCCTTCCCAAAGCTGAAGAGCAGCAGCACTCCTCAGCCATGGGCTGTCTTGGCCACCTCCCCCATGCATGGGGTGATCGTGCATCCACGGGTGCGTTTATGGCCGGGGGCTTGGCCCGTCCCCCTGTCCCTGTGTCCCACTGCCTGGTTCCCTGAATGGGGACCCGCTCCAGATGGAGGCCGGGGCAGGGGACCGCAGGGATGGGGTGGTGGGAGCGGCAGGACAGGTCGCAGGGAGCAGACCCCACCCAGCCCGGAGCTGACGCCCGTCCCGGTGGCCGGTCCCTGGTCCTGCCGCCCGTCAGACTGAGCGCCATTCGTCCGAGGTCGGCAAACATCTGCTGTGCACCGATGCTGCTCAGAGGGGCCTTTCTGATAGCCCGGGGAGGCGTCCCAGTGACAAGCCTTGCAGCGAGCTGGTGTCCCGCTGTGCTCATCACGCTGCCCCTGGCGTCCGTCTGTCCGTCCCCTCTCCATCCTGTCCATCCGCACCCGGTCACTCAGTCTGTAAATGGTGTTATCTGTCGCAGCTTCCAACCCCCCTCCCTCCCCGGCCGCCCGCAGCCTTGCACCCCCATTCATTTCACCCATGATCTTGTTCTCAGCTATTTCGGAAAGCGCAGGGTCCCCCCCGGCCTCGAGGCTTTCCCCCCACTCCGTTCGCCCTGTGCAGCACCCATGGGTGCAGCTCTCAGTGGCCCTGAGCCTCCCTGGGGGGGGGTCACCGTAGTTTAGAGCNCGCAGGGTCCCCCCCGGCCTCGAGGCTTTCCCCCCCCTCCGTTCGCCCTGTGCAGCACCCATGGGTGCAGCTCTCGGTGGCCCTGAGCCTCCCTGGGGGGGGGTCACCGTAGTTTAGAGCCATCCCCGAATGGCATCGATGGCTCTGAAACTCCAGGGAGGTGGTTTCCCTCGGGCTGGAGAAAGAAGCAATCATTGAGCTAAATCCTGTCTCTGGATGATGCTAAATTAAGTCATTCAAGACGGGGAGAATTGGGCAAAGCGTTCGAGCGGCCCGGGGGGGGTTTGGCTGCCCTGACCCGGTGGTTGGAGTCGTTGTGCTATACCTGTCGCGGCAAGACTAACCTGTTCCCTTTTTTGCACTAAACCAAGGTAAGACATCTTACTTTTTTTTTTGGGGGGTGTGGGGGGGGAGCAGGGACTTTGAAGCGTTACACCTGCCAGTCCCCTGGGCTGTGCCGTGGTGGGGAGCGGCTGGGGAGGCACGGAGGGCACAGAGGCAGCGATGTTCTTGGTGCTCTCCCGGTGGCAGTGCCGTTGCCCATGGCCTCCCCCAGTGAATGGACCCATTCGCTGTCCCTTGGGGACGAGCCATGACCCCTTGGAGCCATGTGCTCAGGGATGCTGCAGCGGGGCTGTGGGAGTGAGGGCCACCGGGGTGTCCGTCGNTGTCGGGGCGTCTCTCGGGACGTCCCTCACCAGCCCTTTCCCTTCCTCTCGCAGATGAGATGAACGACCACCAGAACACCTTGTCCTATGTCCTGATCAATCCCCCGCCGGACACGCGGCTGGAGCTCAACGACATCGTGTAGGTGCTGCCCCCACTCACCCGTAGGCTTCCCCCCGGGCAGGAGCCGTCCCCGTGTCCCCAGAGCTGCCCCAGCGCCGTGGGCTGTCCCATCGCATTCTTTTCCATGATTTCTCATGGAGCGCAGCGGTTTTTGCCTCAATGCCAAGCTGTTCCCCCTCCCCGTGTTCCTGAGCAGTGCCCAAACTGTCCCAGCCCCAGCTTTGCCCATCACCGCTCCGACGGGCAGCGCGGAGGTTTTCCCTTGGCTTTTCCCGCTGCGCAGCACCAGGAGAAATAATCATAATTATTGTCAGAGCTGCCACGCTGCAGCTCCCAGCCCAGCGCCGTGGGGCAGCCCCGGCCCCGAGGATGGGCCAGACCTTAATTTAGGGTTTTCCCACCTCCCTCCTGCCGTCGGGGAACCCGGGGTGGGGGAGTCCCAGCGGCGTAACCGGGCTGTGCCCCGCAGGTACCTGATCCGCTCCGACCCGCTGGCCCACGTGGCCAACGATGGCCACAGCCGCAAGAGCAGCTGCAGCAACAAGCTGGGCCCCTGCAACCCCGAAACGCGCGACGAGACCCAGCTGTGAGCGGCACCCCCCCTGCCCTCCGTGTCCCTGCGGGGGCCGGTGGGCTCCGGGGAGAGGCGGTGACGAAGAGGACGGCCAGCTGGAGGGGAAGGCTGCTGCCACCCGCGGGTGCCTGTTGCCCTGGGGGAAGGCGATGCCCAGCCTGGCTTTGGGCCACGGATGCCCGGACCCCCCCCCCAGGAGGGAGGGGACAGCCGGACAGACCGACGGCCGGTGGTCGTACGCCCCGTGGCTTTTAACTTTTTATACGAATACCGCAACTAGTGAGAAGTTCTTCGCTGGTGCTGGTGGGACGTGGCTGAGACACACGATGACAAACAACCCTGCGTGAGCATGAGGACTGCGTTTAATATTGCCCCCAGATGGTGCAGGTGGTTTGCATTTGATGGGGATTGTCAATACAAGAGCAAAACTGCACCGAAACCCTCCTCCTCTCCCCTCCTCCTCCTCCGCTGGGTATCCCCCGGGGTACCCAAACTTCTGCTCTTTCACCCAACTCACGTTCTTCATTCTCTGTTGGTTTTCTGTTACGGGTGTCGATGTGANTTCCTCCTCCTCCGCCGGGTATCCCCCAGGGTACCCAAACTTCTGCTCGTTCACCCAACTCATGTTCTTCATTCTCTGTTGGTTTTCTGTTACGGGTGTCGATGTGAGGAGCGCTCGGCGCTGCGTGGGATGGATGGGACGGGGCGGTGCAGCCCCCTCCGGTGCCATGGCAGGGGCCGTGCTGCCTCCAAGTGCATCTTGCCATCTCACAAACCAAAACGCACCGAACCCAGGTGACCGACAGCCGTGCCCTCCCTGCGGCGATGCCTCTCATCACTCCTGCCCGGCTCCGGCCCGAGCCCCCGGCTGCGGGCACGGTGCCACCGGCTTTGTGTCCCCAGCCGAGCTTGTTCCCCATCGCTGCTGCTGTCGGAGCTGCCCGGGGTGGAACGAGGGACGCGGGGGGTCCCTGTACCGGGGGTGGGACGGGGCAGCCTGGCCGGGTTCTGCCCCGCTGTGGTCCCCCCCCGGCAGCTCCATCCATCCTCGCTCGACTTTATAACCCAGCAGAGCGGCAAAGCCAGGCGGGCGCGCGGCTTCGCACGCCGCAGGGCTGCGTGAGTGTGCAGGGCGGCGATAAACCACACGCCGCAGCGTTGCGGACGTTGGCCAACCGCGTTCGGGCTGCGCCGGCCGACCCGTAGAGACCTTTCGATAGCAGAAACACGAGATGTATTTTCCATCTATTTTTGCACACTTTACAACGTCAATGTGGAAAGGTTTTATTTGACTGCCAAGTGAATAACCGAGTTGTTAACTTTATATACTTTTACATTCATATATTAAAACGCCAGTGTGATTATTTTTTTTTTTAATGAGAAGCCTGTGAAGCACAACGTCGCCATGAAACCCCATCAGCCATCCCGGACTTGCTGCTGCTGAACGGTTTATTGCCATTAACATTCACTGTTTGTTCCCCATGACACCGCCCAATAAAAGTTGTTTACAAAAAAAAAAAAAGAAGCCACAAAGACAAAACCAAATCTGTTTAAAATTGCAGTTTTAAACAGTTGGTGCGATGTCCCCGCGGGGACGTGCTGCCTGTCCTGTCCTGTGGGGACAGCAGCGATGGGGGAGAAACGTGTGTGCGAGGCAGGAGGATGCCCGGGGTGGGGGTAGGACCTGCACCGACACCGGCGTCGCCTCCAGAAGGGGTTGAGAAAGACCTTCCGCGCCTGGAAGGTGTTTGGGGTCAGTCTTTTTTTGTTGTTTTTTTTTTTTAATTATTGCTAATTTTTGCCCGATGTGCTGGCCACGGGGCGCTGGGTGACCTGCGCCGGGCACCGCCAGCCGACGGAGTGCCGCGGGCTGGGAGAGGTACCGCAGGTGACAGCAACGAGCCCGGCCAGCCCGACCCCTCCGCTGCGCTTAGACGTGGGCACAAACACAACAGGCGCTGATAATTTCTTGGGGTGTTTTAAGGTTTTTTTTCTTATTAATTTTTTCTCTGTTTGGTTAAGGCAGATACATGTTTTATTTATTCCCATTTGTAACTTCGCATGCCAAAAATATCATTTAAAATAAAATAAGAAAGAAGTTCTTGTAGGCTGAAAAGCGAGCGCAGTTGGAAGTACAAAAGCACTCGTTGGGTCTGTGTTAATTTAAAGCCACAAGATGCTCAGATAACTACAGAAATGCCTCTTCAAGTGTTAAGGCATTTAATTGTCTGGATTTCAGACAGATAATTTTCCAATCCCCACTGAGCTTTCAAGGCAGAGTGGAACAAAGCAGTTAGAAGTTACCTCTAACACTAAAAAACAATTTAAAAAGAAACCGAACCCCAACCGGTGCGGGCGATGGGATTACCTGCACGTGTTTAACTACTCAGAACATAAGTTTTTAATTAATTTTTTTCCCTCCTTAGCCTGGCTGCCGGGGTAAGGGGCTGGGTGAGCGCAGCGGCTGCGCGTGCGGAGCAGCTCGGGCAGCGCCGTGTTCCTCAGCCCCTTATTCCCATGCCCGGCGCGGCCGAGCGCTGCGGGCAGCGAAGGGTCCTGCTGCCAGCGGTTTCCCCGGGCTGCACCGGCACGGCGCCGCGGCAGCAGCTCAGCTTTAGGGACCTCTCCCTCCTCGGCAGGCACCCGGAATTCTTATCGACCCTTAATTCGAGGAGATAATTAACGTAAGAAGGAACCCACATACCAAAAGAAGTATAGATGATGTGTGGTTTGTGATACTATTAAAATAACAACCCTCAATATTACTGTATTTTGACAACGCTTCTGTTTGTTTAATGTATAAATATATGTATTTAAAAAAGAAAGCTCTGTGTATAAACCATACGCGTTTTGCATACGTTCTTTCTATGGTGTAAATTTATAGCAGACATCCTACTGGGATGTTGAAATAAATCCTGTAGATACTCACCTGTGGTCAATGCAAGTCTAAGAGCAAACGTTTAATTTTTCTAATTCTTTAGACTCAGTTACAATACTAATGTAAAAACAGAAGTATTTTATTTTTGTAACGGCCCTGGGAACGTTGATGCGTCAAGGAGAGTTGTTTCTGCTGTCGTGGAGGGGTGGAGGACTCTCCCCTGGAGCCAACCTGGCACAACCCCTCTCCTGCACTTCCGCAGGGAGAGGAAAACAATTGCTCTGGCTTCCAATAAACTTAGAAAAACTGGCCAATAAACTTAGAAAAATATGTTTTTCCAAAAGAAACAGTTGTGTTCCAATGCAGAGACATGACAGGCCCCGGGGGAACGCAGAGACGAGGACAGCTGGGATATTTTCAGGTTTACCCGCCAACGGCTCCATCGCATGTTCCGTGTCCACTAACGGTTTCATATGCTAAACACGGACTGAATCCATATATCACGCATTAAAGTAAAATCAAATATTCAAACAAATTGTTAGAGTATATTTATTTCCTGTTCTACCCCTTTTTACTTCAATCTAGGTGGAACATGAGGTGTTTATTTCCCCTGAGCGAGAGACCTGCCATCTCTCGAGGTCAGCCGCTCATGGATTTGTATCAGCAACAGCAGCTAAAACGCCGTCTCTCCTCTCGGAGCCGCGCTTTTGCGACACGCGCCGCAGGCGGCCGGCTGGAGCCGGTTTGGTACAATTGTTGTGAAGATGCTTCACAGCTCTGTAAAGATGAATGAAAATAAAAGAGCTGCATGCAGCAACAGCAGAGACTGCCGTCTTACCTTCTTTTTTTTTTTCCTGGGAGCAAACTTTTCTTTTAAAATCCACAGCAAAGTGCGGCTTCAGAGTGCCAAAGTCACGTCAGCTCTTCCAAAGCCGGGACACGTGAAAACTTTTTTTTTTTTAATCTCAGTTTTCAAAACTCTTTGCGCCTGAATGTAGAAAGGGCACGTTAGAGGCGCTGTGGTGTTACAGTAACAGTACAACTCCAACATTGTATTTAAAGGTCATTTAATTGATTTATTTAATCCTTATTTTCTGTGATTCAAAGGCATTAAATGTTGCGGCTATTTA
>RSEF01000017.1:8121794-8150711 GCA_003993805.1 Himantopus leucocephalus
GAGGTTGAGCCAGGATTCAGTACGTGTTCTTCTGCCTTTAAACACTTCAAAATTTTTCACTGGCTCTATGGTTCACGCCCGCATCCCAGGATTTCCAGGAAAAGAACCCATTTCTAGAGCATAGTGCACATACACAGAGAGATTTTAACTCTGTGATCAAATGAAAACAGCGGCAACTAGAGATTGGTTTTATTAGACATTTTAAAAAAATACTGTAAAAATTATATTTAATTAAAAATCCTACAGAAGGACACAAACAATATACCTTAACTAGTGAAGATAATTCTAGGATTAAGATCCACGTACAAGCCATCGAGTCACTTTGCTGTGAACTTAGGCGAGCCAAGGAGGAGAGCAGGGAGCCGGCTCCCTAGTAACGTTACTTTCTAACTATTGGCTTTGAACACATCTGTACACGGAGACCAAATTCCTTCCAATTTTCCAGGACAGCTGAATTATAGCGATTACAGCCAAAAGAGCAGCAGGTGGCTGGAGGTAATTTCGCCGCCACCAGTAGCAGTGGGCGCTGGTATGAAAACCCACGGACGACTGCAGAGCAGGATCTAACCCCCCCTTCCAGCAGCCCCAGACCGCGGCTCGTTCTGGACAGCAGCTCCGGTTATGAGGCTCATTAGCTACAACACAAAACTCAGTGGGGTTTTTTTTTCCCTGACATCTCTGCATTCACTGTAGTTGGTCAAAAAAGAAATCCTGTTAGTGGTGTCCCTAGCGAGGTGGTGAAAGCTCATCCACATGCCCACAGCATCTCGGCACTCTCCGTTTCTCAAGCGGACATGGTTTCGGCTGCCTCCAGCTCCCCGCTCGCGAGGTCTCCCCCAACCACCTTCACTTCTCACAAACCCAACCACACTGCGGTACGATTTCCAGGGTTGGGTCTCGCTTTACCGTTGGTGGCGTCACCGTCGCCCGATGCTGTTTCTCAGTCGCTTTGTCACCACGCCAAGAGGACATCATCGCTTCTCAGCAGCGGGCTCTTCACCTGGTCGTACCCGCTTTTTCTCTTGCTTCATCTTCCACAGCAGCAGAAGCAGTAAAAGAAGAGGAGATAATACTGCAAAAGGAACGCAAATTCATTTAAAACTTTGCCCCAGGTGAGAAAAAAATCAGCTTCTAGCACTTAAAACCTCTTTTAAAAGAAGAGAAAAATCTAGACCACGAAAATGTATATTAGAAGGAAAAAAAAAAAAAATAATGGCACTGATGTGGCTGGGAAACAAAAGGGAAACCAAAACCATGAAGGATTTTTTATTTTACTGTCAATTCAGTTTTTGTAGTTACTCCCTGAAAGACACACATTCAAAAGTAGTAAGTTTTTCCTTTGGTAAGATTCCCATGTAATGCCATGGTAATTCCGGAGGGTTTGTACGCTTCAAACCATTCTTTCAAGTGCCTCATTTGAATTTCAACAAACGCCATATACTGAATATTTAATCATCCCTGCGGCACGCATCGGTTCAAGACGCTTTCCCCAGAGCTTTTTCCCCCCCGGTATAATAAATATGTGTTATTTCTGAACCAGTTCAGAGGGATGCATCAGAAAACTACGACAGCATTTCAGTACCAAGAGGTAATTTGAAAGTAGATTTATACTTAGCACAGACAAGGAAATAAATCCATCCCGCAGTTTCGCGGGCGAAGCGTGACCGTGTTGTTCAGCGCGCGTTGCGCGCACCAGCCCGCCACGGAGGAGGCAGGGGGGGAATGAAGGAAGGCGCGTAAGGTATCGCAGCTGTCCCTGCAGCCACAGAACGTGTTTTGAAAAGCACGAGATGAAATAAGGTACTAAACCTTCACGGAAACACGCCCGAGCGGGTGACATCTCACCGAGGACAGCTGCGAGTCAGACGCGTTGCCCAGAGCCGTTCCTTCCACTGCTGGTGGGCTTTGGGATGTTCCGCCCAGAGCCTTTTCCAGGAGGGAACGTCCAGCAGCTCTGTGGAACCAGAAAACGTATCACGAGAAACATCTACCGCTTAAATACCGCAGTGTGCTTTCGATCAGTGGCGCAGCGCGACCGTGCCATGTGAGGTGTACGGCAAGAAAGAATCCTGCAAAATGAAAGAGGAATAGACTAAAAGTAACTCAATTTTCATTTCACATTTCTATCTTTATGAGTCTTTCAATTTCTGGAATTCATTCTTTTGCCACACGGACTGTATTTAATATAGTTCACCTACCAAAATACAAGCTTATTTTTGTCATTTTTTCTACCCAACCATTGAGTAATTTTCTGTCTGCAGTCCGGGGGACAAGAATAGCTGGTCAGAAGATTTGGGATCATTTACCAACTGGGGGGGAAAAAAAAAAAAAGCAGGATCTTAACTAGCTAATCTTCTCGGTTAATTTGACCTTCATCCAGAAGGGACATTCCATTTCCTTGCTATGAAGATCCACACTTACACCAGCAGTTTTCTTTGGATGACTTCATGTTGTGGACTTTTGACAGCCAAAGCGTCACTGTAAAACAAAAGAGAAGAGACCGGCCTTTTGCTACGCTTTTTACAGCATAGGCTCAGTCACATCCTCCTCTTACTCTCCAATATTATCCCCGGCAATAGGCTCCGTACGGAAGTAGGTCTACGACACAGTATCTAGAATATCTCACCATCTTTAATGCTCAGCACTATACACCGTAACATCGCCAGACATCACTTGAAATGGTATGAGGCATTAACGTGTAAGGTTATAAAGGAAGTCAGGACCTCTGTAACACCCGAATCTTTGTTGTTGAGATCAAACAGGACATTTTACAGCAGTGCTTAACTCCCCTTTTGTGAATTTTCCTTATCTGAAGTTTCCTATTTATCTCCGAAACCTGAACTGGCCCTGGTTACTACCAAGCGGAGAGAATCCCAAACCCTGAAGCTGACGTGAGCGGTTGGCGATAACCCATTGGACACATTTCTCGATAAAGTAGGTATTACCAGACAGATAGATCAAAGTTAGCGTTGATAAATATTTCAGACTCCCACCTGCCACCTTGCTAATTTTATTGCCTGCTATATTCAGCGCGGTCAGGTTCGTGAAACTGGGTAACGCGTCGGGTCTCATCTCCCGAAAACTATTCGGAGCTACCGGACGACTTTCGGACCATTCGGGTTTGGAAAGCCATGAAGCAGCAACCGTAGCGGGGTTGTTTTGACGCAAACTGAGCTTTGTCGGGGTTCTGGAGGGCGCGAAGGCTCCCGGTTCGGCTCGCCTGGGGCCGCGCGTTGCTAGGGGGGGTTTGGGACAGGCTGCAGGTGGGGCGGGAGGATCCCTCATTCCCGTCTGGGCTGTGACACGGCGTCCTGGGAAAGGCGCGGAAGGAGGCAGAGACACGCTCGCACGGATACGGACAGGGAATTTCTTTCCGTAGATGAGGATTTCATCTCCCCACAGTTTTGAGGAGGGAAGACTAAAGACGTTCTAGCCGGATTGTGACATGTGAACACAAATGTAAAAAATTAAGCTCTTGTTACTGACGCATAAGCTGATTTTTTTTAATAGCAAAATTCTCCCGATTCTAATCTCTGTACTACACTAATGATTAAACATAGACCCGAATCAGAAGAAAGGTCTTTAAAATACTGTTATATTAGCATGGATTAATGTAGTCTGCTGCAAAGGACTCGGACATTGGCCAACTCTGCGGAACACCGCACTTCCGCTCTTCGATTCTTTTATGCGCACACAAAAAAAATCCTCAAATTACTGACAAATAACTGATGGTCACCCTAACAGACCAAACCAAGATTAAACAAACAACGTATTCCTGTCTATGAAAGTTGAAGTGGTAAGAATGGTATTTTTGATTAAAATTTGGTTTAATTTTTAAAACAAAAGAGTTTAACTTAGCACATGGAACAGGAGAGCAAAAATACACTTTTTCATACACACGCTGGAATCTTGAGATCTTCAAAACCCCTAAAACTAAAATAAGTCTTAATACACCTGCAAACAAAAAAACTCAGAACCAGAAGGGAAATATTTTGTTTATAGAATAATTTTATATTGATAATGTATCCAAACAAAATTTCAAAAAAAACCCTAAATATTTTTTTTTTTTACTTACCACATGATAATAGCAGTCCATTGCCTGAGTGGTCATCTCAAGTTAATTGCAGAATTTTTAATGCAATGTGGGAAATACTNGTATCCAAACAAAATTTCAAAAAAAACCCTAAATATTTTTTTTTACTTACCACATGATAATAGCAGTCCATTGAGTGGTCATCTCAAGTTAATTGCAGAATTTTAAATGCAATGTGGGAAATACAGTTACATTTCATGATGTGCAGGTTCTTCCCGTAATTCTGGTATTTTTGTCCTGACAACTTGTGTGACATAAAGGACTATAACAACGCATGTCATACCGTTTTGTCAAAAAACAAGTCAGGATTCCCCATTTTCTTCTCTTAGTTTCTCAGGCATATGACAGAGGCGGATTAACGGTGCCTTTATGTTGTGAGCGCTCACGATTGCCTGTGGAGAAATCTGCCGGGATGCGTCAAATCAATGTTCCTTGGTTGCTGCAACAACGTACTAAAGCTAAAGCCACGATGGGACTCGCCATCCATCGGCGTTTGAAGTATATCATAATATATGTGTAACACCAAAAAAGGTTAGAGGTAAGATGAAGTAAACCTTTTCCTCCCATTTTTAATATTCAGTCTTCATATATATAATTAAGCAATAGAACATCTGGTCAATGTAAACGAGGACAAGAATTCAATTTTTTTTTGGCTTTAATGTGTTGAAAGATGTATTTTAGACATCTAAAAAATATACTCAAGTCGACCACGTGAATATCTCAATTTCAAACTGTCCTGAAGAATATTCTATAAAAGTTTTCCCTTATCAGAAGCACACACAACACACCTCCCCCACAAAATCCTTCACAGATTTCTCCAGTTCTGCGCATGTAAAGTAGCAGTAAAAATGGGTACAAAAATCAATCTCTCAAAACTCTTCTCTGCGTGTCACTTTCTGGAGCGGTGTCCCTGTGAGCGTCACAGAAAAAGCAGCCTCAGCTGCAGTCCGAGAATTCAGCTCCTGTTCGGCGCCGAACCACCGAAGCCGCTGCAGAACCCGCACCCTGCGCCGCATCCCCACCACCGCCATCCTCACGCGCCCCAGAACGCGGCCACCTGCATCCCGCTCAACGGCTTAAAATGAATTAAATTTAAACCCCTAATTAGCAGAAAGCTATTTAATTGGATAGGCATAACGGGGATAATGGCTTAATACACACATC
Organism: Himantopus leucocephalus; assembly: GCA_003993805.1. Classification (NCBI taxonomy): domain Eukaryota; kingdom Metazoa; phylum Chordata; class Aves; order Charadriiformes; family Recurvirostridae; genus Himantopus; species Himantopus leucocephalus. The sequence goes on from RSEF01000017.1 coordinate 8,127,052, forward strand.
CGGACTGGCGCTACCAAGGTAGGACTGAAGAAAAACCCCGGGTGTGATCCTGCTGTCACAAAGTACAACAGACACCGGGTTCCAGGGACAGGCCGTTGGGAGCGGGGATGACGCATCTTGTTTATTGCTGTATTTAGAAAAAAAAAAAAACAGCAACAACAAACCACCAAAGCGAGGGGGTTTCGAGTGTTCTGACACTGCCTCTAGCGATCAGTTCTGAAGGCTTGTGGGGAAAAAAAGCAAAAGGAATGGAAAATTCAAGTCCTGAGAACTCATTCATGTTACCCTTACTTGTACTATAGCCCCAAACCATCGCTTCTACTAAGTGAACCCCCCCGAGAGACCACCAGTTTCTACGCTCTTAACCCTCCAGTCCAGTGGGGAGAAAAGTCAGATTTATTTTTTTTTTTTGCACACTGAACCGTTGTAGCAGCCCAGCACGTAGCATTCAACTGATTAAGGTTTTCAAAGTAAGTCAATATTTTTCAAACTCAGATTATTCTTGCTTGAACTCTTACTCTACCGGAGAGGATGATGAAAATGAGACAAAGACATTAACTACAAATGCAAACAGCACGTGTGAATACACAACAGACAGACGTGTGACAGTTTGAGAAAAAGAAATTGTGTTTAAAAGCACTTTAAAGATGTACATTCTTGTATTTATTATGTGTAAGAAACTAGTAAGAAATCGAGAGAGGTCAAAGTCAGATCTATTTTCATACAACTCTACACGGGAAACTAATTCTCTCGCTCTAACGAGAGCTCTGCGGTCCCTTCCCAAGGAGCGCTAGAAAAGGCTTACAGATTCTTCTGCTTAGGAACACCTTCAGAAAATTCAGTGGGGAAAAAAAAGATCCCTTGCTTTTAGACAGCTATTACAGTTTATTTCCCTTCTACAGTCAGGAGGAAAAAGCTGCTGCTGTAGCTAAAGGTCCCACTCTCTCATCCTGCCTGAGCTCCCGGGAAGCACGAGAACCTCTGGGAGCAGCCGGAAGGTTCTGTCAGCCAAAGCCGTCCTGCTTGCTTTGACACGGCTCAGAGGGACCAACCCCGGCTGTTAATCCTGCTGAAAAACCGACTAAACAAACAGCTTAAGCTGCAGGTCTACACAGCATTTCTGTTTGTCTGCAGGAGGTGCCCAGACATACAGCATAGTACCACACCACTGAAATAACTGAGAACTTTCCAACTGCAAGGGCATTTACGCACTGATCTCAAGTGGCTGTGGAAAGGACAAAATTTCATATTTTAAACAGTGATTTTTAGAAGAAGTGACATCAGCAAATAAGATGTCAGCACCATTCTTCCATGACGATTGTCAGTGTACCCATCACCGAACTATTCCTACACATGATGTGCAGTCGTTGAAAGTGAAGCATTAAGCATGATGTCACTAAAACCACAGTCAGAAATCCTATGTATTCAGAATTCGATAAACTTAACGCAAAAAACAATGCTAACAAAGATATGTAGTCACGGCCTTACAACCACGTTTTACCCTGGGCCGGCACCACGCACTGAACACATTTGAGATTTTGGATTATACAAAGTCTATTTAAGAAAATGAATTAATTCTCCCTTCCACAAAACACTGTCTGCGTTTGCTTACACACATCTACAGTTTTCCTACATTCCTCTGCACATTCACCCACAAATTCTGTGTTATGTTCTTTACAAACAAGCTTCTCTTCCTGCTTTTCCAGACTCAATATTCCATATTCCACACCAAGGTATTTGAGATAAATTTGTTTTCGATAAGTAGAACTCAAGACTATGAGTTTTTCAGATAATTTAATCTCTTAGAAAATGACTTACACCTCTGCTTCCCCTATGATCCTCAGGTGGGACTCGGGACTACACGCTCCCTGCAGATGAAGCGCGCCCGCCCTCCTCTCCCTCTCCAAACGCATCTCACCTCCCATTGCTCCCAATAGTCAACGAAGCCCCATTGCAGCAGCAACAATAAGGACCTGATCTAGTGCCACGAGATCCAGGAGGACACTGAAGGTGCCATCACCTTCTTTTCCTCCATTCCTTTCTAGGGGCAGCGATATCTCAGCCTGAACAAAATACAAAAGAGTACAAATCACTGATTTATTTTTTTTTTAAACACTACAAACAAGGACTACCTTCTTTGAAAAGTTTACAGTACGGTCACAGAAAATTATTTCTGCATTGGAAAAGTCTATAGTTTTGAGAATGCAAATTTCACTTCTGTGCAACCAATATGGATTCATTATGATGCCTAAACAACCAGCTTATTTCTAAATTCTAGAGACAACTTGTCTTTACGAATCACAAGCAAGCTAATACTGAAGAGACAACAAAAGAAAGTCTCTTGGTGCTTCCAAAATTCTGCCACTAACTGAATACACACATCAAAAAAACCCACCAGCCAGATTCAAGAGTCTGAAGACCGATGAAATAAATCCTTAAAGAAACTATTAAATTACTTTCCAATTTTCTGAAAGCCTTCTGGTCAAATTCTTGCACACTGCAATCAGGGTTAGGAGAATGAAGCTCTTGTCGTAAAGTTATTACAGCTAATTACAGGTGAAGCTTTCTAAGAGCACAACTAAACAGAATAGCACATCTTTAAAGCGTATTAGTTCTTTGAGGGGATGAAGTGTCACAACAACAAAAGTACACATGAAATAAAAAGGAAATCAGTTAATGATTTTTATTAAATTTCAGTGTTTCATAAAATAAATATGGTATATAATATCAAACAGTGAGAAATAAAGCACAAGCATGAAAAGCATGGTAACAAAAGTTACACTCATGACGGTGTTTAATACTTAGCACTTTAGAAACCATAAAGCCTTTAATTATTTACAAGCAGCAAACTATCTAACATAATTTACAAAGTTGCAGCAGCCTAGTCAAGGAGTACTGGAAGGGGAAAAAAATGGAGAGACCGCAATGGAAGACCTTCACTTTGCTCTATCTAGTTAGCACTTTATTAACGTACCCTATTTTCCCCTTATGTACATAACTCTTTGTAACTTCCATTATTCTCAAAGTTTAATAATTACACTGTACTGTATTTTAGAGCTCAGTTCATCTCTCGGATGGTGTAGTGCCTTTTGCACTTAAGAGACACATATTCAAGTAACACTTCAAATAAAAGTAAACATGTGCAAACCAAAGTTATAAGCCTACATGACCCTCAGGTAGTCGTGTCAGACCGGATGTAGCGGGCGCACGTTAGCAGATTAAATTAGGCAATAGCTACAGAAACCTACTCGGAAGTCTAGCCGGGGCCAAAAATGGGAAATGGGAATATTAAAAAAAATGGAACTGAACTGCAAATATACCCTGTTACCACAGACAAAAATTTAATCTGCTGAAACACAAAGACTCTTAAGGTCATAACTCAAGATTTAATATTTCAACATGAAAAGAAATCCAAGCCATTCGACTTATTTGGGCTTTTGAAACAAATGCAAATGTCTCTGTTTAAAAATTGCTTTTAAATGAGAAAAACAAATCAATATATATTAATATATCACCCAAAATAAAAAACATAACACACTCTTCATTTTAGAGCATGCTGCTCATTCAGAATAAAGACAGGACCAAGAAAGTAGAATTACATTTCATGATGTAATAAAAACATTAAAATTTGTGATCATTAAGTGCACCATCGTACAGGAGTAGCGTGCTCAGAGTGGAAATGTTCTATACCTACCAGAATCCATCTTTATTAAAGCAAACAAATCTTTAGGACACTACCTGAAACTGAAATCAGTAATAACTGTGCTCCATTCAGCTTGCCTTAAGTTTCAGTCAGGCATATTCCAGCTAGTAGCACCTGTATGCCTCTTCATGATTGTATTCCAGAAATCTTTAAATTTGCGAACACCTTTTTTTTTTTTAAAAAAAGACTGGCTTTTGCAATCCTTGCAATGCTTATCCTAAACAGATACTGCAAGTAAACTCTGTTCTGAGCAGCACAAGTTGGGGCTTTTTTTCAGAAATCTGAGAGCTGGACTTACGTTGGCAGTAGATACAGTACAACAATTTGATGTACTAAACAGTTCCTCAAAAAAGTCTGAAAGGAAGATTTCCCTAAAGACCGTTTAAAAAACCAAACCAAAGCCAAAACACTTCACCCAAGATCTGTTCAATCCTTCTACTGAAGTTCGGAGCTTGCCAACTTTTAAGAATGACAGGAAAAAGGAGGGAATGAGGCAGAGAGGAAACAGAACTAAATTATTCCCAATTTGTACCGATGAAAAGCTTCAAGTAAAAGGAAATCCACTTGTTAAAGATCTTGCTACATGCACAGTCCCTCATCAGTTGAAAGCCACAGTAGTTAGCATTGGGTGTAACAGCAGATTTATTATCCATAAAAAACACTGGCAACGTTCCTTCATTCTTAATAACTTGCATCCACGGTTTCTGTTTAGAAGCTTCTTAAAAAATGTTTATGGTTCTGCACATTTCATACCAAACTGGAGGAAAATGGTAAACATGTCTTCTTTTGATGCAATCCCATTCAGCAATCTTCTCCCCAAGAGCTCAGTGTCATTTACGAGTCTGAGTCTTCTTTGGCACTGCAGGTCGCTTGGCTTGCCACAAGTGGTTATGAATAGTAAGAGCATCCACACTGACAGACATGGTTTTGGCTGGAATCACGTTAAACTGTTTCCTGTCCGAACTGTACTTATAAAGTTTGTCAATCATTTTCTTGGTGATGCTCTTTGGCCCTGTTCCAGTCAGCTTGTAGATTTCTTCAGTGTCAGGATAGTAGCAATAAAGTGCTCTAAACTGGCAGCCAGCATCACGGAACAAAATGATGTAGTGGTTGGCATCACATTTTTCTAGTTCCTGCATTAAAAATAAACAAACAAACAGATACATAGATCGTTCGCAGTGAAAAATCTCCTATTATGCCAAGCTTTAAGCTTTCACGTATAGCTAAATAAGCGTTTGACGTTTTTTGAAGCACTAGATCAGTAACACAAATCACTTACTGCAAATCACAGTAAGTAAACTTACAAGTTTAACTCTTAATACAGGATCGTGTTTTCCACAAGTGTGTACAGTCAGGGGAAGTAAAGGAATCTCAATTTTAGCCAACGGCAACCACCGCAATGCATCAGTGGGATTAGGAAATGAGCATTACACATACATTTTATCGTGAGTGCATTAATGATTTTGTATTTTAATGTTTACCTCTAATATTGAATTCTTATGCGGTTCATTCACTTTTCCAGCAAGACAGCAATGAGATATAGCGTTGTGAATAATAGGTTTGTTTGATTTGCTGCTGGGTTCCTTAAATAATTTTGGACCTAAGGAAAAAAAAAAAAGTAAAAATTATTTGCCCTACATTTATGACCATTAAGATTTTCATTCATCAAGGTGAAAAAAAAAAACCCTTAACTATTTTTCTACAGTAACTTACTTTCAGAGGTATTAAACAGAACAAAATACACCTGACAACTTGTCAGAAATAACAGTGCGTCACATCAAATATACCACAGCTTTTTATGACCTGCTATTCATAACAAAAGCTCAAACTAAAATAAAAGTCACCTGTGTATTCTGCCACTGAAGCAATAGAAGATGCTGTTGAAGCATTCTCCCAATCTCTCTCTGTGTTTCTGCTAGGATTTCTGCTCAGGATTGGTAAGGACTCCATCGATTCAACTCTGTTGGGGGAAAAATGAATAATTTTTAAAAAGATATGCCAAGATTTTGGGGTTTTGCCCCTCCAATCTTAAATAAATTCATCAGTCACTGGCCCTGAATGGAACAGGCTATTGACCCTTCTCCTCCCCCAAAACAGTAAGATTCTCCCTGCTAGATTATCAAAGCAAAATTCTATTATTCCTTTGGGAGAAAATAAAACAAAATTGCAAGTTTGTACAGAACATCGGTGTTGGTAGCCACATAAACCAGAAGATGAATTCACTAATTACTATTGTGCCTCTATGCCAGTGAACTGAAGCAAACAATACTGAATCCCAACACTATTTGGTAACAGAGTAAAAAAAAAATAAAAATCCAAAGCAAGCTTATCTCTACCTCTGAGATGGCGTGCCACCAGAGTGTACGCTTTCAGGTTCAGTTGTTGCTGCCGAGGCCAAAGAAAGACTGGAACCAGACTGAGCACTGCTCAAATTGTCAGCTACAAAATAAAAGAGAAAATGTGAAACACATTTTGTTAAAAGCAGATTTGCAGACTCAGTGAGAACATACAAATTAAAATTCTTACGTGTGGAAGAACACTTTGTGCCTGAATCACTGTAAGATTCTTCACGATGGACCGACTTTGGCCTGGGTTTTTTGGGCTTTGATTTCGGCTTTCCAAGCCCTTGCTCCTCCAAAATTTGCTGCTGTTTTTTTCTTAGATATTCCTGCTTGATAAGCTCTCTTCGAGCCTTCTCCTCTTCTTTCCGTATTCGGTCCTCCTCAGCTTTGCGACTGAAAAGCAAACACAACATTATATTCAACATATAATAATTTTCCTCACCGTAAAGACAAAAAGAAGCATTCTTTTCCACACGTTATTACCGAGCTTCGTCTCTTTTTTGTTCAACTTCAGCCTCCAACTGCTGTTTCCGAATCCGAGCCTCCTCAGCTTTGCGCTGCTGTTTTAAAAGGAACGCTGCACGTTTTTTTGCAAGCTCATCTTCTGCTTTCTGTTCATCCTGCAAAATTCATACAGGTAAAGTTTTAAAGAATAAAAGAAAATATATTACGCTGGACATCACAAGATTGCTGAGGATTCCAGGAAGATTTTAGGAAAACATAAGCTACTACTTTTGGAAATCTTTGTTTTTAGAATTGATGAGTGTAAATCAGAACAGCTTTTTGTAGCTCAAGAATAACTTAAGAGACAGTTTTAGTGTTCCCTTNAGCAAAAAAAAAAAAAAAAAAAAAAAAAGGTCTCATCTTACTCTTACTTTTTTTAAGCATGCCTGACCAGCACAAAACTTTCTAGAACTCCGAAGTACAATGCAACTACCATGGCTAGGATGGACAGCACAAATAACCCCAGTATAACAATAACCTTTGAGTCAATGTTAATCACACTATACAAAAGCAGAAGTCAAATTCACTGAGATTGAGACAGCCTAGCTCGACTTTCTTGAAACAGAAATTAAAGAAAAGTATTGTCATGTCAGCATACCTGAGGTATTTACAATAATCACTGCTAAGCACAAGTGAAGATGCTATATGTTCTGACGGCAGTTCTGAACTTCGCTAGAAGGAAGTTCAGTGCATTGCATCTACAGCCACACAACTAAACTCTCCATTACAGCCCTTGACTTCTAGGCTGTTACGCTGCTCAAAATCAGAGAAATCTGGGTGCAAATGCAAAAAAACCCAGTTAAGACTCTCAGCTCCCTGCCAAGTTTTAAAACCTGTTCAGCAGGCTTTTATTAGATACCTGTGTTCCATCGGAATTTTTTCTTTCAGCTGATAAAGGTTCACAGAAAGCTGGGATTTCAAACCAGTAATTTCTTCCCATTGCATTCTGTGATTCTTTCATGGTAAGTATTTACAACACGTTTGCATGTCTGTCTGTTTCTCAGACAGAAAAAAACAAAGGGAAAGAGAAGAAAAGCAAGGTTAATCCTGCTTCCTAGTAAAGTTAGCAAGGGCCAGGAATTCATATGTTAAGTCAAAAAGTATTTTCTCCACAAGCAATTATTTTCCAATGCAGTCTGTTAAAATCCTAATATTGCAACCAGAACATTCTGCTTTCCACCAGAAGACTGAAGAATGAAGCAGAAAAAGTAAGTTCTACCGCCAGGCAAACGTGTAACAATAACAAAATATACAAAGGTAATATATTTACCTTGAAGAAAAAACCCACACCAGACTTCTGATCACCTTCACTAATTATATCTGTAGAGCTATCCTGGTTTTCAAGTTCTCCTTCATCTGGAGCTTTTAAGTCAGACAAGTCTACTTCGATGAGATTAGCCTTGCTTCTCAGTGGCTCATCCACTGGGACATTTTCTTTTCCTGAGCCATCAGAAGAATTCAACCCTGTTTCCTTGAAGCTGTTATTCACCTCTTTGCTCATTTCAGAAATAATATTTGCATCTTTGGAAGTGGAGAGAACAAGTGCCCGTTGATTGCTCTCATCATGAAGTCTATAGGTATCAAAGAAACACTTTTCTTGAGAACCACTTCCATGATCAGGACTATTTTCCAAGCCGATTTCTGTCGGTGTCTTTGACAAGCTGTTGGATGGAAATGGTCTTAAATGTGGCAAGGTTTCTACACTCGGTGTTGGGGTTTTAACACGTGCTGAATTTTGTTGTCTGTCTTTAGGGACTTTCAGATCAGCTGGTCTTCCTGATCGAGGACTCCTGCCTTGACCAAATCGAGGTGGTTTACGAAGACTGTTCATTCCAGTTGGAGATAGGGGCTCAACAAAATGAATTGATGGTTTTACCTTTTGGTCCTGAGAGTTACTTCTGGTTCCTGGTGATGGCACTGATGGAGATTTCATAAGTAGTTCCTGTTGCTGAGAAATCTTTAATATAGCCTGCTGAAGTGTACTGATTGTTTCATTTAGTTTTTCAATAGAAAGATCACATTCATTTATATCCACTTCAGTAACATTGTCTTCTAGGAGGGCAACAGAAATAATTTTACTTTTTTCCAAATCATGTATAGCAGTGGAGTCTTTTGGTTTATGCTGCTCAGCAAAAGCTAGGCTTTCTTGCATTTTTACTTTTGTTACTTCTTGTGAATCATTAAGCATTTCTTCCCTCTCCTCCTCTTTCACAAGAAACTCTTCAGATTTGGAGCCCAAAGAAACTTCATCCAAATCTTCGCCATTGTGCCGAGAATATTCTTTTGCAAAATGTTCTGGTTTAAGTGGTTGTGGAACATCAGGAGATTTCCCTTTTTTAACAACATGCAGGAAAGCAGCCTTGCCCAATTTTAGTCGCTGCCTTGCTGATAAGGCTTCCATCTTCTTCTTCTGAGCCTCTATTGCTCTTCGTTTCTCTTCCAACTGCATATGAAGCTGTACCAATTCAGAAGCTAAAAGATTAACGTTATCTTTGTTTTGCCTGTTGGGGCTTTGCTCTCGCTTTTGTTTCCATGTGGTCAGTGGTGCTGGGCAGCTTTCTGATCCATCTGGTGTGGTCTTCTGTGAACTACTTGTGCTGGACTTTGTTTCATAGCTATTAAGTCTCTGAAGCTTTCGTTCTGCAAAATTGGTCATTCGGACACTCCCACTAGTCATAGACACACTGCTAACTTGAGAAATTGTACTCAAACATGGGCTGGAACGTCCACTAGCATCATCCTTATCTTCATGTTCTTTTACCTTCATATCTTCTTGCAATTTTGCAGATTCTTCCTCGCCAATGTATTTAGCGACTATAGGATGGTCATCTATGACTACCAAATCCTGTTCAGCGTCTTCTATGTCTAAGAGATCTGAATCAGAGTCCTGTCTCACCATAGTCCACGTAGTATCTGGAACATGCGAATTGAGACTTTTCACATAACTCACATTGACTTTACTTGCTATGTCATCATCAGATTTAGCAGCATGAAGAAAAAATCCTCCAGTGGATAGCTCCTGAGTGGAAGGATCTAAACTGCTACTAGCCAAAGGTCTGGAAGCTTCTAAACCCGCCTCCATCAGTGCCATTGAATCTGCAGTACTAGGATCTGCAACTGGAGTAAAATCAGAACTAGAAATTGGAGTAAAAGTCCTATTGAGGTCATGCTCACCATGACTGCTATTTGTTTTCTTGCGGATCAAAGGCAAGTGTGCTTCATTTAATCTCTTTGTTATAAAACTCCTTTGTTTTCCCTCCCCACATTCATCCTCTTTATTGATTATCTGTTTCTCCTTTGCTGGTTTTAGAATAGCAGGCATTAAAGGCTCCAAGTAAAAACTGTCTGGTTTGCTTTCTGAAGTCTCGCTATTTGTTTTTGGAGACCACGCAGTTGCAACTATGCTGGGCACCCTGGCTGATGCATTCTGCAATTCAAGATCACCACGGTTTGGCCTTTCTTCAGATCTGATTATTGCAATAAGTTCTTCATCTTCATCCTCGATTTCAACATTGTTCAGCAAGCTCTTCCCGTTAGTTTTCATTGATGGAGGATGGGGCTGATTTTTTGGAGTTACATTAACAATGTTTGAAGCAAGACTGTCTTTGCTGATTGATCTAGCCAGACTAATGCTATCACCAGACCCAGGGTCCACATCACTGCTGGCAGAATGATGAAGAGCAAATGGTGTTGGCTGAGACAGAGGCCTAGAAAAGATAAGAACAGTCTACTCACACTTAAGCACAGAAAGTTACAATCTGTTGAACTATGGACCATGACATAGACAGCTAAAATTTTTGCTCCGTTTGAAAAACATATCCTGGATCAAAAGTAATCAGCAATACTAAACAGCAACTTCAGATACTTAAATTTTCAACAGCGCTTACAAAAATCGTGTTTAAAGTATTCTCAATTGCAAGCCTAAAGTCAGTCACCTCTGAAAACATACATGAGAAGAAAACAAAATTAAGTGACTCTCGGTCCAGTTCTAAGGAAGCGATACCACATTACTACAATGAAGTTGTCCCAGTACCCTGTCCTTAAAGAGCATTGTAATACTTAAATGCATCTGTTACCTGGGTTTCCTCTCTGGCCACGCAAGAACTGAACCTCGTGGCTGCCCGTCAACACGGGTCAGAGAATTAGAACGATGCCGATGACCTGAAATATTTTTTAAATTGTTAATGGTTTAGAAGCAGTCTTTAAACTAGCACTCTTACTTTACTTAATAGCAAACATAATAAACTCTTTCACCAAGAGATGGCAGCAGAAAATAGATTTGCTGAAATATTAACCAAAGACAGACTAACAATCAAAGCCTGAAAAAATTACAATGAAAAGTGACCACATATATATATCTGACTTTTGGATTTCTAAACGTGAAACTGTTCAATTTGCTTTTTCCGTCAGCCCCCTAACCTTAAAAGAAAAAAAAAAAAAGTCCTCACTGCATGTTGTTACAGCCTAAGCAGTTGGAATGTTTGGTTGGTGTCTTAGCTGACAAAAGAAAAGAAATTCTGAGCATTGCAGCGTATAAAACCTAGGGTTTCTGTAATTAAAGAAATGTTTATGCAAATATGTCAAATACTAGAGTGAGTTTGTCACTCTGGATGACAATCTTACTTTCCACGACTTTTGCTAGCCTTATGAACATTTGACAAGTAGCTTTTCCCTTTCTTTTCACGGAATTGACATTTTTAGTCTTAATTGCTTGCCCTTGAGATTCTGAGAAACAAGCTTATTTGGGAGAGAAAAAAGTTTTAAAAATCCAGTAACTTTCTTAAAAGAGCTTTAAAGACATTCATTACTGTACTGACATTGATGGTCACTTCCTGCTGAAATGCAAAACCAAGGTAGACTTACCAGGGCTCTCTTCTCCTTGCAAAGATTTTTGTTGCTTTTGTCTCAAAGGGAGCAGTGGATGGGAAGGGCTAAAGGCAGGGCTTCCTCCCTTGCTGCTGATTTAGAAAAGGAAAAACTCATTACTACCAGAATTTTTTTTCTATAATGAGAGAAATTATATAGTTGTGAAGTTACACTGGTCATAGTTACCCCGTCCTCTTTAAAACACAATAATATATCATTAATCTTAATGTTAAAGAAGTTACTTAAAGAGAAGAAAAGGTTTTCACGTGTAACAATACAAAAGTAAACCTACTACCTGAAATCCAACTGTTTCTACAGCAGATTCAAAACGTAGCTTACGTAAATAGTACATTAGAGACAAAGTAAAGACTGACATAACTTACTGGCTGCCATTAAACTTAGGTCAGCTGAAAAACCTTGTCATTAACCTTCTTGTACATTAGATCCTATTTCGGTTTGTTTTCATATGACCATTTATAGAATATGGCTAGTAAAGATGAGCTGGACAGTTTTCACGTTTCACATTTGTTTCAGAATAAAAGTTAGATTAACTTGTTCTGTCATGCCATGGTGACTTTTACCGGTGGGGCTCATTGGCATTTGCCAAACAAAGATCAAACATAACAGTGCAAAGCGTTTCTCTGAACTTGAGAATTGAGAATATTTTAGAGACTGATTGCACACAACTCAAATTCACTCAGTTTGTAGCATAATCAGAACAGTTAGCAGCAGAAATTCCTAAGTCATCCAAATGGAAGTATAAATCGAAGATTAGTCTAAACAACATGAAAACAGACTTACAGATAGTCAGGCTCCTCAGGGTGCAGGTAGTATCTACTGCAAGCTTCGGGGCCTGTCTGAGCCGACGGCTGCAAGTCTGCTGGACTTGTACTAGCAGGGCTAGCCATGAAACTCCGCTTAGTTGCATTGGAAATAGGAACAGGTGGGCGACTGCTCTTCTGCTGCAACACTGTTTTAACTGTGCATATATTTATAATGTTAACACAACTTATACTAGCCATTAAAATAACAAGACAGGAGAGGAAGTTCTCATATTGCAGTACATTAGAATGAAAACTTTATGACACAACACTAAAATGAAACCTTACCTACTAGTCTTTATTTAAAATATGTATCTTACAGTGACCTTAACAGAAAGAAAGCTGCAAGTAAACAATTAGTGGTTTCAGGGAAAAAAAATACTTATCTCATTCAAAAAATTAGAACTCGAGTGGATCTAGGACTAACATTCCTTACATTTTTACTGCGTTAAAAGATCCCCAGCAAGCAGAAAGTTTGGGGAGAAACAAAATTCCAAAGGAAACACCCCTGGGCAATAGTTTCCTTGTAATGTAATTTTTTTTTTCTTTTTTAATAACATGCTAACATTTATCACGAGTTAAAAACTTACCATCTTTTATTTCCTGAATATCTCTTGGTTGTACAAAGTCTGGTTTGACATTCTCAAACCACCAGAAGAGTTCCGCAATGAATACCATGACATTAGGCTAAAATGGGAAAAAAGAAAAAAAACACACCTCACAATAGCAGAACACTTACAATTTACATACATTTTATTTAAAAACAAAACCTTCATTACGTTTCTTACCTTTAAAACCAAAGGAGCATATAACATGTCCTCCAATGTGAGGTAAAAGCATTTGTTTAGATATTCATTTGAGAATTCTCTCAAAAGTTGAATATTATAGAGGCTGTCTGCAATTGATGTTACCTCCTTCAGACAAATATCTAGAAAGGTGAGAAAGATGAGTAACTTATGACGCTATTCCACTGTATTAACCTTCCATCCACAACTAACAGAAACGCTACATACAGGAACTTCACAGACTGTTTATACACCATCACTTAATATTTAAGTGACATTTCTCTACCTGTTAAATACCAGAGGGATAGGAAAAGGAGGAAGAAAAACACAGATAAAAGAGTATCAATTTTGTATTAATTTTAGAATCCATATAGGATTCTGCCTATGACAGCAACAGAAAAGGTAAGCAGGCTACAAAGAACACACATAATGACAAAATACAAAAGCAATTGAAAACAGACATCATGATTTGCAAATAATAAAAGGTTACTCCTAGGATTCACAGTGCTGGTTCCTTCTGAAAACATTCAGGAGCTCTGCAAGGTACAACATATCTGAGAATTTAAAAACCAATACAAAATGTTGATTTGTAGAAGTTAAATGCAACAAGGACATTGAATTATTAAGAAAAACATTTTCTGGGAAAGAGAACTCATATTTGCAATGCTGAAAAGTGACAATCCCTGAAGACTGGGAGAAACTATTTTAAAGTCTAGATTTTAAAATGTCAAATTATGTCCTCCTACAGAGGAACACAAAAATTACCAGCTAACAGTAGTGGACGTGTATTCCTTTTTTATGGTCTATTGAAACCAAGCTCAATTATTTGAGCAATGAAAGCCATATCATCTAGATCTATAAAAGAAAGAATTATTTTGTAGCCCATAATATACAGACCAGAGCCTTCGAAATACAGCAAGTAAAAAAAACAAAGTCAAAGAGAGGTTACTTTTTAAATACACCGATGCAGATTCCTTCTGTGATCTGACTCTAACTGCCTGTAGCATGCTACCTATTAATGTGTTGCATTTTTATTTGATAGTGTATTTCTAGTTCAACTTTCAAAGACTGAAGAATTTTTTTTTAGAAACCTGTATTACATACCATCTAGTTTCATTTGCTCTGGACAATAATAGTGTATCACAGCTAGAAGAGCAGCACCATCGCTACCATCCTTCATCAAATCTTCAAGCAAAGGGAAGTAAGGTAATTGCCTGCTTGAAAGATGGTCTCTTCGGTAACGCACCTAACAACAGAAAACAAGGGTTCACATGATGCTAACGAAAAGAAACAAAAAGAAAAAAAGAAGGAATTTTTGTTAAGCACTGAAAACTCTTTACGGTGGATCCTTTATAGCATTCTGCTCTGAGTCAAAAACAATTTACAAGGTTATACTTTTCTCTCAATGGAAGCCAATTCTGAAGAATACGGTGCTTCCCTTTTAATCACTCTCCTCGTATCTGGAAGCAACCCGTCCTGCTGAATTCCTAGCTTCGTTCACACATTTTAACGTATTATAAGCAATTTAAGTCAAAATCCTTCCACACAGATGCACGAATGCAGCAGATCCAAAGAAAGAGACATCGATAACTACATGAAAACACTTAAAGCTTGGGAAAAACAAAACAAAACACAGCAAAAAAAAAATAATTCCGATGAGCTAGTGATTTCTCATACATTACCTACATCCACAGACTTGCCATCATATTCACAGACAGCAAAGCTCTCTCAGAGAGATTCAGAACATCGTACATCTGGCAAGCCAGTATACAATATTAATGTCGTGCAAAAGAAAAAAACATGGCCTTTTCCAAAAATGGTCAGCAAGAGGAGCAAGTAGGCCTTTCAAATCAACGGCAAAACTCGCCTTGATTTCACTAGGGATCAATATCCAACTCTTCTGCAAACCACCCCCTAGCCCTCATGTAATTTGGAGCATAGCTGAAGAGTAGCTAAAGCCAGTCAATGAAAGAACAAATCTTGGCATTGCTTCTTGCAGTTTTCGCAAGAAAAGTTTTAGTGTTGATATTTACTAAGCATCCGCATGCTAGCTAGCCTAGAAGGCTGCACCTAAGTTTGAGCAGCAAAGCAATCTGGCAAGCAAAAGACCAATCCACTGCAGAGCCTAGCAGAAGCACCTTTCAGTGTTGGAGCAAGGTTCCTTTTACACTTTAGCGCATTACTATCACTTAGCATCTAACAAACTATCGACTGATGTGCTGGCCTAACATGCAGCTATACAGAGAATGTATTCAATCATCAGAGGAAAGTTGAATTTTACCAATGGTATCATACATTTTCCAAGACAACCTGGGAAAGCTCTCTACACGAACATACAAATACTCGTACGTGTCAATTTAGGATGGCACAGGCTGAGAAAAAATCTGTTCAACGGAATGAAGATCACTTACAATCGGAGTGATAAGAACCCGTTTGATTTATTTATTTTGCACAAATATAAACATGCTATGTTAAGTTTCTCTGGCAAAGGCAAGTAACTAAAAGCTATGTCTATACGCTAATGCTATTCTTCCTGTCCTTTTACCAGGTGCAAATTATTTTTTCCCCAGCCTGGAGCTCTCCACAAATATGTAATGGAATGTGAATCATACTGTACCACACGAGCATATTCCACTGGTTCCAGCATGCAGTGCGATATGGCATGCATCAGATCAGGCTTACACAAAAAGAAATAGTGAGATATACGATGGTGATTATTCAAACAAGAAAGAAATCAAATGCATTAGCAACATCCATTATGAACTGGAAATGTGGTCATTAAGCCTGGTAAAATAAGTATACACACTAAGGTGAACTGGTTAGCTTAAAAGGTTCATCATTTCTTGGTCGAACTAGGCACAATAAAGACAAACTTCAGAAATTTCTTTTTAAACTTTAATTCCTCCTGTATGTAAAGTAGATATAAATATTTCCTTTCCAATACGCTTAAATGGAATTTAAGCCAACTGCAGTCAATGCTGACAACTAAAATCTCTAAGAATTCCTTATTTATTTTAGCATTGGTGAAAAAACACAAATTTATCATCAAGGGGGTTTTATGGACTTAATTTAATTCCTTAATTTTTGCTCAACTGTTATTCTCTTAACTATGCCAGTCTTTTATACTGAAAATTCTGAATTCTTTCTTATATTCTAAGCAGAGTTTTGTGGTTGTTTCCCCCCCGTGCATAAGATTAATGACATTTGTATGCATTAAAGCGCAGAAATGGGTGTTACTGAAGTAGATATAATGCTATATATATAAAAAAAAAAAATCACAAAAGGAAAAAGAAATACAGAACGGATACAGTGTGACAACTACTATGGAGACTGCAAAATCTGTCAGTAAACTAGTATAATCTAAGTGGCACTGGACTAGCAGTGAGATAACCTCTATTTTCTCCTTCCTTTACCACCAACTTGCTCAATGATACCCTGCAAGTCAATTCCATTCCTGTAGTTTCTTCTACTGTCACCCAGCTGTCTCTTTAAACAAAGCATAAACCTGCTCAGCTTCCTCGAAAGGCTATCAAATGTATGTCTCAAATACAGATGTGACCTTTAAACACACTAGAATGTAAGCGATAAGCACTACGTCAATACTTCATTACATATCAGCACAGGTCATTAAATGAGGCTGGAAGACAGGGCTGAGTCACAGATTTTATCAGCCTGCAGGTCCCCATCCGAATTTCCTTTATTTCAGATATTCAAAGTTTTTACTGTGGCCCATAGGTTCGGTTCAAACAAATAAAGGATTATGAGGATTATGAGTGGGACTGAGCTCTCTGTGCAGGCAGAGAGATCACGTACAGGTGACTGCCCCATCACTCCTGCCTTTTACAAGTGTACTGCTCTTTGGAATTTGCAACCGAGACAACAGCCCTCATCTTCCCAGACAGAAAATGAAAACCACCAAATCCAGCAGATGCAGGAGAAACTGTATCAAGGCTAAGAAAAGCAAAACAACAAAGAAAAATCTCTGCAAGTTGAAATAAAACCAGAAAACTCAGCCAAACAAAAGCAGGCTTGTATACTAGAAATACAATTTTATTATTTTTTTGTATATAGTGGAATTGACATTCCATTTTCACACTTCACCATAAAGAAAATAAGTATTTTGTTCTGATACGTAAACTGTCTTTCCTCCCACTATGCCAGCTTCAGTCTCATTAATTTAGCATACAATTTCAGCAACTGTCATAACGGGTCCAAACTGGTTTGCCAAATCTTCTAACCCCATCTCAATGAATAACGGTGTTCTGGTTTTGACAAATTTACAAACCTGCCTGTACGAGCAGGCACAAGAGCGGTGCAAGAGCATTATTTAATGACTTACTGCAAACATCTGGGTATCTTAACCATGGATTCAAAGATTAAGCAACCATTTAAACCGACCAGCTTTTATATCACCTTAGTGCTGAGATCAATTGCCTACTTACAACAAAAATAGTAAACACAACCATTTCAACTGTTGTTAATTTTCTAGGTTTTTTGCTGCTACTCCATATCCCTCACTCCTGCACTGTGGAAATAATTTTGAAATGCTGTAAAGTGATTATGCTATATGCTGTACAGTATGCAAAAAATCACGTAATGAAAACTAAGCCTGATGACCCAAAAGCTTACACAGGTGTGGGTTTGTGTTGACTTTTTTTTTTTCCAAAGACCATCTAAGAAGCATTGTAATGGAAGCAAACACTCTGAAGAAATTTAAAAAGCCATGATTTTGTGGATGACAACTGGTGTAAAAGTAGTTCACTTACAGGTACTAATTTCCAATACCATTTGGAAGGAGACTGCTCAGGAAGCAAGGAAAGGAACGTAGGAATAGGAAAGGAACATCAGCAATGCAAGTTAAAAGCAGTAATACTTAAATGCACTTCAGCAATAAACACTTTCATATTTTAGAGGGGTTGTAGCCTAAAAATTTAGATTTAAAAATATTAAAACGAGACCCAAAAGTCAACAGAGTCAAATAGTTAAAGGGATCCTTCAAACCACACATCAACTTGTAAATTAAACAGCTCTTTAGCCCCTTATCATTGAAGCATATTATTTTACATAAAAAGCACGTAAAAAACCTTTGCCACTAACACGGAAGTTAAACAATTGTGTCTCGTTCATATGTCACGCTTTTATCCCCTTTGCTCAGCAATGCCAATTTGAGGAAAGAACATATCATTTTTTCTTAAGGCTTCATCAAATCATAAATTGGGAGCTCAGGTAGCTGATATGCATTATGTTTGAGAAAGGTCTATTTTACATTCTCCAGAAATGAAAGTGTACTATATTTTGCAATGTTAGTGCATTGTGATATAATTTCAAGGGAAAAAGGTGGAAAAAAACTACAAACACACATACAACATTTGAATGCCAAGAGTATGCTTACTAGATAGAACTTGAATAAGCCTCTGAATATACATCAGACAATTAACCCATGCAAAATGAATATGCCCCAAGAGCTTTCAAAATATATAATATATATTTTGTGCTGTGAAAGTTGAGTCATATTTACCCATACAAGGTTGATACAAGTTATTTTAAGTTGAAACAAGTTATTTTAGTCCAACTGAAACTTAAAGGCAAGTCAGAAGATACCAGTGGGCTTGAAAGGTAAGGAAGGGCACTGATAAGACACAAAAAATTGCATGCACAAAATCTCAGGAGTTTTGAGGACTGGATGCCTCACATTTCTCTGACAATGAAAATACTGAGATGTTCACATTTAAATCCATTAATCATCAATACACAAAATCACAACTGAAGACAAATTTGTTTTACCTTTTGGTGTCCTGGACTTTCCATCAGTTGCTGTTTTAATTTAATCTCTTTCTCTGTTATCTCTCTCATTTTAAGGTTCACCTAAAAGGGCATAGCATAGAAAAGATATTAAAGTACATCTCAATATGTTTCCACAAGGCAAGTCCTCCCCTTACTTAATGGCCACAGAATAATGTGTTACAACAGTTTTCAAGAACAACTATCTTATCAGCAGTAGCTATAACCACAACAAGAGAATGCTGGGTTTGCAAAGGAGACATTCTCCTTGGAATGGGACTCTGCTGTCACTCGAAAGGGTTTCAGTAACTTAACCTCTACCCTTTGAAAAGTTTCAGTATTTCTGTTAACTGCATTCAAGCTAGTCAGAATTCAGTCTATCCTGTTATTGAACATGAAACAATGCTTCACCTAAAAAAAACCCCACCGCCCTCATGGCAGCTTGTCTGAAAATAAAGAACCCAATTTCTACAGTTTTCCTAATTTAGTTCTTAATTATCTTCTTCATTTTAAAATTTGCCTTGAAAAATTTACCTGCTTTATTACAACACCCCTAAGAAAAATAAATTGCTTGTCTGATTCTCTTGCCCAATGCATATTGAAACCTTGGGAAGCCAAGCAAGAAGATGAAATTAGAATACATTTCAGTAATAAGGGAATCAAATACCGTTAATAATAACCTCTACTAGGAGGATATTATACTAAACCTCCATTGGACTTGAGGTAACAAGTAAAAACACAGTAATTAAAGCAGTTCTCTTCATCTGAAGAGGAAAAGATGATAGAAACGCACAGGTAAGAAAGATGGAAGGAAGACACTCATCAGAATCTTTTTAAAAATCTGAAAACTCACAATAAGAAAAAGGCACACTTTTCTCAAAGTAAATTTTACCTTGTTAATCCAGAAAACCATCGCATCCTCCAAATCATAGGGCAGTTCTTTTGAGGCACTGAATGTAGAGAAACGCTTGACACTAGCAACCACCTTTTCAATGCTGATCATTTCTACAGTATAGGCCATCATAAGAGCATCAATCATTGCCATATGGGAACTCTAAAAGAAGAAAATAATGAGTATTGAAAAATAAAATCCTTTAAGAAAAAAAACACCTATATATTCTAACTGTATTTAAAATGAAAAATTCCTGAGGTTAGTGACCTAGAAATTAACAGCTCCTCATTCCGTTAACTATTTTAAATAGTGTTAAATAAAAAGAAGATCATTAGGTGGATTTAATTAAGCTAACCATTTTGATTGGTGCACAACCCAGATCAGATTCAGACACAGGTGTATCATCACTCTCCATGACGTAAATCCCTTTTCGAGACAGAGCCTGGATCACCGACTGGTGTCCCTGCAGAGCAGCCACCTGATCCCCCTTCAGGATGAGGCTACAGACACGGCAGTACAGCTCGCTGGAGAGCAGCAGCTTGATGACGGGTGGCTTAATATGTTCTTGCTCATACTGATCTATGTAAAATGGGTCCTTCAGCTCCTCTGGGACATTATCTGAAACAATGAAGAAAAGTTTCAACAATTGATGCCAGGAAGTGGCGACAGTCATAAACAGAAGTAAACATTTTTACTGTAATTCACAGATAGCATATGAAAGAACAACAAAAAAAATCAAGCAGAAAAAATACTGAATGTAATTAATTCTTCTTCAGTTTCATATTGCAAATGGTTTTCAATAGGTCTTTCTGCTTAAATTTTAATTAAGTAAAGCATATATAATGGGCTCCTGCCAAATACATATTTCAGTAAAAATCCTATACGATACCAGTTAGCTCTCAAGATGCTAGAGTCCCTTTCAAGAAAGCACTTCAATATGGACAAAAGTCCCACTGTCCTCTACGCATCTCCAGCTGTTTCCTTCAATAAGACCCACCTTAATCAGAATCATACACTATCACCTCTACTGATTAGTGCATGTTATTAGTATTTTAATTTTATTTTGAAATAAAAACCATTTACTTAGATCACAGGCTAAAATGCTCTGTGTATCAGATGAGCAAAGTATATATATCTTCAAAGCAAAGTTTACAGCTACTTCAAGCAATATCCCAAAATATCTGTGCACAGCAATTAAATAACTGCAACGCCCAGTCACTAAGAGGGGCCGGCCAAACATTCTCAAATTGAAAAAGAAAACCAAGCCACGTATGTCTTGGATCTAAACTGTCAAAGTTCAGAGAAAGACCAAAATATCTGACTAAAACCTTGAACATTTTACAAACGGTTTGCAAAACAACTGAGTCTCCAGTGAGGCGACGGGGTTTTCAAAGACAAGAGTACTGAAGCAAACTATTGCAGCTTTTCAGCCTTTAAATAAAAATTAAAGCCTATGAAGCAAAACCAACTCCACTTGGTTTGGATTCAACATGAATTTTAAACCAAGTCTAAAATTACCTTCTTTTGGAATGGTACAGTTCTGCAAGTTGCCTTATTTTATCAAACTGAACACGGATCCTGAGTGTAGTAATTCACACGCAAGTTAAAATTAACAACACAGACAACTTCATCCTCGCACACCACTTCTTCCCCACCAGTTTCCAACCCTCATAAAGACCTCCACTTTTGCTGCGAATCAGCACGGCTTCATAGCTGGCAGGAAAGAAAGGCACTAACAACAACAAATGCTCTAACCACGTCTAGGACATTTCAAATCCATCCGTTGCTAGCTGAAGTACTGCCAGCATCAACGGCTATACCACCACGACACAAGGCACATGTCAACTGATTACAGCAGTTGAAAGTGGAAGGAAATGCTGTTGTAAGCAATAGTTTCTTGATATTATAGAAAAGACATAAAACAAGTTAAAAATAGATACATCCCCAAATAAATTCTTCTACTCATATTCAGTAATTAGACTAGAAGCTATTGATCTTTATGATAGCCTAGCAGTAATAATGAGAGTCTTCAACTCCAGGAAAAATACTTTTTAGCCTCAAGTGAGTTGTCTTAATAGAATTTTATGTTTGAAAATTGTGGAATGTCAGGCTTCTATCTTACGCTATCCAGTCACTCTGAAGATCTTCCCCCGAAGCCACTTCAACAGTTCATTTTAAATACGTACATCTACAGTTAAAAGAATTATTAATTTGGCAGCATATTTACTTTTCATTCAGCTCATTTCCAGAATAATTAAATTTCCCCATTCAAAAAATCTCCCACCCATAGCATATCTTTGAACTGCAAAATAAGATGCACAGTATTTGTGTACTGCAAAGCACTTAATGTTCATAAAGAAGAGAAACTGAGACGGAATGTTATCAATTACATGAGCCAGAAGTACATCTCACTTAAATAAAAATATGTAGTAAACCAGAGTTGTGGTAACAGCTCTAACAGCTACTCAGTTAGTCTTGCGGTACTGTCCCTATTTTTCAAAATAGAAAGCTTTTTGAAGTTTTTAAAAATTAAGATCACTGTTTTTTCTTTATGTGACATTGAATGCTGTGATGTACGGACTATATATTGAAGATGGTTGGAAAAGACACAATAAAACCCCACTGGTACTACAGAAGTAGCATTTGCTAACGTGGGTGTCCATTTTTAGTGCAATAGATAATAAATTCAAGTATTTTTAATCTTCTTAACATTAGTCAACCTGACCTAAAATCAAAGGCTGTTGAAAGCTAATTCCATTTAATGGTCATTTCCATTTCCAGAAGGAGAACTAGAGCTTCCATTTCTAAAGACTGGGGAAAGATCCAAAAATCAAAATGTAAATTGGCTCACATAATTTTAGCTTCATTACAAGCAGCTACACCTTTAACAATCAAAGATACAGTGCTTTTTACTAAATTTATTTGTGAAAGGAAGTAATAGAATACCAGCTCATAAAATATCCGTGAAGAAGTACATTTCTTCAACCATTAGCACCACTCCGAGTTTTGAAGGCTTTTTTTAAAAACAAAGAAAAATATGCAAATTGAGAATGTCTGAAATCTGAAGTACTTAGATGAGGGTTTTAGTACGAACATCTGCCCTCCACCAGCTCCAGAGACCCCCGCAGAGCCGGGTAACCCAGGTGACCGTCTGAAACCGCGCTGTGCGGAATGGCTGGACAAAGAACCCTGAACATCCCCCTGCAGCCGGGCTGCTCCCCAGGCAGAGCACCGCCCCGGCACACAGCGCTCTGCAGGGCTTCTGCAGGTCCCCTTCCACAAGGCAGGCTGCGACCGTTTTATAGACTTCAACTACAGAAAGCAAAAAGCATTCTTTTCAACACTAACATACCCACAAGGGATACAATCTATTGCATTGGGGTCTTTACACAAATTATTGGAACAGAAGTGACTGTTGGAACACGATGCTCAGCTTCCTGTGTGACAGGGGCAGTAAGACCTCCCACATTAATTTTCATTTAAACTAGCATCAATTTAATGATTTTTAAAAGCCTTTTCTAGCAACAAATGGATCTAGTTCTTAGTCATGAGATTCCATGTCACAGAAATTGATATACTAAAAAAAAAAAAAGTACATACAACTTGTATCTTGGCTACTGTTCTTTAGTCTGAACATTCAGTCAAGACACCTGCAATCTTTTTCTTCTATATTGAAGAAGCCTCTAACTTCATGTTTCTGATCTCCATATAATTGCCTAAGGACTGAATGGATTTGGATTGACCAGAATTAAAGATATGAAGGGGAGGGGGGGAGTAACGGCTAGTACCAGGATCAATAACTTGAATACTATCATAAGAAGTTACTCATAAACATTAATCCTCCCATAATTACAACTTATTTCGCTGTAAATACTTACCCAGTTTTACCTTCTGCATTAGTGTCTACAACACTTCTGTCAGCTAAACTTGCCTGTGACGGAAAGGAACAGTTCTGTAACTTATTTG
>RSEF01000017.1:8150811-8189535 GCA_003993805.1 Himantopus leucocephalus
GAAACAGCAAAGTAGTAACATACTTCTTTCAAGTTTCAGCAGCATAAACTC
Source organism: Himantopus leucocephalus (assembly GCA_003993805.1). Classification (NCBI taxonomy): domain Eukaryota; kingdom Metazoa; phylum Chordata; class Aves; order Charadriiformes; family Recurvirostridae; genus Himantopus; species Himantopus leucocephalus. The sequence continues at coordinate 8,150,863 of RSEF01000017.1, forward strand.
TTAAGGGTTCTTGCCCCACTGAGCCCACTGGAGATACCTCTACCAGCTATTTTTATAAGAGGTAACAGACTCAAAAATAAACTATCGTAATTTCTCATGAAGCAATTCTTTCAGTCTGTTCCAACATATCAATGAGTTCTAATCTCTCAAAAAACTGTCAGTTCTGAGTATAAATCATTGTGTGCAACATAGTTTACAGGATTACAAAAATAACTTCACTTGTAACAACCACCAGAGAGACAGTGACTGCCAGACTCTCCTCTCCGCGCTCTAGGGTAAGGACCATTTCTTCATCATGTCACTTACAAAAACCTGTTCAAAGACGACTACCTAATTATTATTTGATAAAGAAAAATAGGGTAATCTGAACAAATTTGACTTATCCCTTGAATTGGAGAAGTGGATACACCCCAGATCTTATTTTACCTCCAGAAGCACGAAGAACTGGTTTCACACGGAAAGAGAGCCAAAGCATCATGGTAAACAGAATGAAGCTTATTCAAATTCTGAGTAGGATTTCATTAGTATCAGTATCTGTTCCCAGAATTATTTAGTACTGTATGGATGTCCTCTAAGCTGCAGATCATGAGCAGAAGCTACACCTTTTCAGCAGCTAAGACCACCTGCACTATGATAAAAACATTCTTTGTTGGCTGTCATTACAGAACTGTATTATAAACTGCGTAAGTGAACTATAATATTACACATGAAAATTTACATACAACAGGCAGGAAAAAGAACAAGCTAAAGACTTTGTATACTGCTGGTGAGAGCAACCGCACTCTCATTATCATATCTTTTGATCAAGCATAAAGCCACAAACCTGGATGAAGCAGAAGAGACAAAACAATAATTATTGAATTCTTCACCTCTGTAAACTTCACACAAGTAATATCCAGTGTTTATGAAACGGGCATTACTCAAGAAACAAATGTTTAACTATTGAGTATTTGCAAAACACAACAGCTTTCTTAAAAATATTTTTATTATGGACCTGAGAAGAAAGCTGACAAGGAGTAGAAGCTAGGAACCTGGGGATTTAGGCAATTTAGCCCAGGAAACATGCTCCCACTGCCTCTACCAACTGGTAACTGCGGGTAGCTATTACAGTACTATTACAGTACTGTAAAACCTTATTTAACAGGTACTGTAAAACCTTATTTAACAGGTAAGTATTAAGTACTTCAAAGACCAAAAAAAGCCACAACTTTGATTTCCTCTACAATGCATTACATTAGTGCTTGGCTCTCCTGCCTGTATCTTGCCAAAGGTCTCAGGCTAATGTTAGCACCGAGTCTGGAAAATATGTAAAGCTCCCATTCCTAATAAATAAGTAAAATCCACCAAGATCATCTTGAAAAATCTGAATTTTACAAACTGTTTTAAAGAAGCAACAACACTTGTTATTGAAAGAGTTGCAAACAACCCACTTGCTCACAGCAAGCTGCAACTCTGAAAAACTTCCATATACTCCTTCCATTATCTAAATTTTAACATTATAACTGTGATGATGGAAAACATAATTTCTACACAAATTAATGCTGCACTAACTAAATCTGCTGAGAAATCAAAATTTTTCATTGTCAATTTCTATTTTCCCAAGTTGTACCAAACGAAAACGTACTAGTTGTGTTCATTCTGACTGCTGCTGCTCAGAGCCCGAGGGGACAGTGGCGCTGAAGGAAGGACCGGGTCCCCCTTCCCTCTGCTCAGCCTCAAGCAGCGCGTGGCTCCGTTACTGCCTGGCAATCTGGTGCATTCCACCGACTGTGAAAAAGTGATCTCTCCCACGGACAGCTTGCCAAGCCTCTCTAAACCTCCCACACTCGCCTCCTGTGAACTGAAGTTCCACAAACTCAGCGGCACCCTTGCTCCTCGGCCACTTAAACGTTATGAATTGTATTTTCACACTGCCAATAGAATTCCTTAAAGTGCACATTTGGTTCTAATCAAAGTTTGCTGATGAGAAAGATAATTCTGTTCTAATCAAATTCCATTCCCTCAAACTACTGTCTCAGCTAAACGGACTTTATAATCTCTCAAGAGTATAGAGGGTTTCCAGATGTTTGCACACAGACTTTCAGAATGATCCATGACAGTACTCCCAGATTCATTTGGGGAGACGGATGACACTGAATGGAGAAACACTTTCCTTCACAACGTCCTCCCCCTCTGCCTTCTGGAATTTGGACAAGCAGTTGTAAGACCTCCCTCTGGAGTCCATCTGTGACAACCAGGCAGCCACCACAGACAGGAGGAGCTACAGGCTTCCAGAAACAAACCATTCAGCCCAACTCCTAACGTTATTTGTGTTGAAGAGACAAGCTAGCTGTGCTCAGTTGTTTGGCTACCAAATTTCTCTCTTTTCATGGCCAGAAGGGAAAAAAGGAGGAATGCATCATCAAATGAAACAAAGCCCAAACTAGGACTTCAACTTCAAATTATGTGTCATGCATGCTCTCAGTAATTTGTACTTGTGAAAAAATAAAAAAGAAAGGATAAATAATTTTCCTACATAGATGTGAAGAATTCAAATATTCTGCAACAGTAAATAGAAAATACAGTTGCAGGTAAAACCTGCAGCAAAGAATGACTTTTAGTAACAGTTCACACTAGAATCAAATTCCTGTTCGTGACCATTCCCACACTTCAGCATGAGCTTAGCCTTACTCAGATGAAAATTAAATCCAGGATATGCACCAGCATTTGAAAGATTAAGGCACAAAATTATGTCTATTCATACATGTCAATTCCAAATCTAACATTTTAGAAAAACACTCTTTACTTAGCCACTTCAAGGCAGTTATGGAAACCCTATCAGATAAGAATTACTTCAGAACGCAAGACAGTGTTTTAATATTATGAAGAGAAGCACTTTTTTTCCCCACCAAATTGACCAGAACTAAGTCTAAAATAACAAAAACCCACCACCCCCAACTTTCATCTGCCTCGTGAGATTTTATATAACAAATTCACAATTGCTTGGTAGCTGCCCAAGATCCACTGAACAACATCCAATATCTTAACACAGAAAGAAAACCCTGAGAGATGACAAGTAATGTATTAAGTTCAAATATTATTCAAAACAATTATCACATAGGAAACCTTTTTCAAACCCATCTCTCTATGAATTAAAGAGGCTTATAAATTTCTAAGTATTTTGTAATGCTATTCCAGAAGTAATGGTTACTGTGTGACAACGCCTTGCAGGAGCCATTTCAAAAATTAAACTAAATTCCCACAGGCCATGGTCCTGCAAAGATACCTGCACACAGAAAAACTTATGCACTGAAGCTAACCAACAACGCAACACCAAAAGCCCCAGCACAAATATTTTTTTCTACTGTTCATGGCATTTAACTTCAATTAAAATGTAATCTGAACAAGCCTAAATACAAGCAGAAAAAACAGCAAATGCTGCTACAGCCTTCTCTATGCTGGAGATCACATCATCGTCACTATGAAAGGTGGGTTTCTTTTCCAAAATTTTTAGTCAAAAGGAAGACAAATACTTATTCAACGTAAGTCCACACTGTCAAGTGCATAAACAGACTTGCTGTTAACCGGTTACCTGGTCCAAGATGTTTAGACACAACCCTGAGCTCTGGAGCCCCAGAAGACACTACCAAGAAACACGAGGCCATAAAGCTTCTCTGCAGCGTAGGAGCCACGCCAGTCAATTCTAATTTAGGATTAGCTTGCTTTCGAAACAAAGTCATAATATAAATAGTGCATCTCCGTGTCTGGAACACCCGTTTTATCTCTGAGCGTGAAAAAGTCTTCAGGAAACATTACAAACAATTCCAGCAACTGAAAAATTTTTACATGAGGAATGTTCTTTTAAGTTATCAATGTTTTACTAACACCCTCCCAAAATTCCCACATTTTTCTAAACGTCATCTGATAAATGTTTTTTTTTTGTCTCCTGTTGCTTGTAATGAAAAACTTTCACTAATATTAAACATTATAAAACCATGAGTTTCTGTTTTCCCCGCAATTATTAAGATGATGAGAACACTGGCAGATCTGGAAATACTAAAAAAGAGAAATAATTTCGAAAAGTATTCCAACAAAGATCAATATTTAACTGCAGGAAGGGACTGCTTTTCTTCAGCCTTGTCACAAAGTAAGCTAGTGCTAATCCATTAAGCATATTATGAGTTTGGCAAATTAGACTTAGATTAACAGGGCTACCTCATTTTCCAAAACAAGATTCTGTACATGTTTTTATTACATATTTTATTCTGGATTAAAAAAACCCCGTAAGTATTCCATCATATTTCTTCATAATGAAGCTACTTAAGATGTACCTAGTAACAATAATTCCGAATAGACAGATCTAATTCAAAACAAAAAAGCAAATTTCAATAGATGTCAGGAAAATACTGTACAAGTGATACTTCAAGAATCTTTATTTTTCCATGTTTGACTGTAAAGGTTTATGACAACATAAGGGAAAGAACTCCTCCTCTATCACCTATAACTTGCTGTTCAGTGTCACAGAACACAGACAAACTGTACCTGTTCATTCAACATTTCTTTTACATAAAAGAATATTGCTGATCATAAATGGATTACTTTTTAGTTCACTTTGAAACCAAAACCATAATCTGACCAAAAAAAAAAAAAGCCCTAATTGAGAATACAAAGGGTATCAAGGTCCTAGTATCTGTTGGCCAAAATGACAAGACAAGGAAGCGCACTAAAGCCTTCACAGCCTGGAGGGACTCGGGGCCTGCAAGCAGTGATACACTGCTGCGGAGGAAAGTCTGCTTAGCTAAAATGAGGATTAAAACATTTTGAGGTATGCCTTCTTCACAAGCACAATCTGTGAGCGTTCACCATTAGGATCTGCTGATTCAGGGCATCTCATATAGTTCCATTATTCCTCTCGAAGGTATCAGGAAACATACAATATTACAAGAAAACAGACTGTCCTACTATTGATATTTAAAACAAAGGTGATTTAAGCCCAATTTAACCACTTCTGGAATGACAAGGGAGACAGAAAAAGCAAGAACAAAACCAAGAATGACTTCCTGATAAAAATGATCTTACCGATTCCGTAGGCCTTAGCACAGATCCATTGTAGATTAGCAGCTATTTTTGCTCTGGCTGAATCGTAGAGCTCCAAAGGGACAATCTCAACTGCACTATCTGTCAGGGCATCCATTTTTCTTCTGGTACTATCTCCACCCACACAAACATCAACATCCACCATCTAAAACAAAAACAAAAGACAGCGGACTCTTACACAGGCAATCGCTCCCATTGCATTTGTAAAACCGCACAGGGGAGGAGTTGGCTGAAGGGATGGCCAGCGTGCATTATACCAGGCACAATACGGCGGGCTGAACACCACAGGCCCAACATCCTTCAGGATTTTAATTGGAAGGGCTTATTTAACAATTGAAAACCCACTCGGAAATCAAAAGACATCCGAGGCCGCAGCGAGCATCCCTTTTTTATTGTAAGCCGCGGATCTGCGCACAGAAAGCCCTTTGCCAAGGCTACGGGCTGGGCTAGCGGAAGAAGAAAGGAGCAGCCCCATCACCTGCCCGACCGCTGGAATAAAGGCAGGCTGGGGCGCTCCCTCCCCTCCCTCCCCACAGCCCCCCTCGGCCCCCGCACCGCCGTCCCCGTCCCCGTCCCCCCCCCCGGCCGCCGAACAATGCGGGCAGGTACGGCGGCCCCCGCCCGCACCGCCCCCGGGGCAGCACCTGGGGCTCCTTCCCTCGCCTCGCCCGGGAGAAGCAGCAGAGGTTTCTCGCCCGCACCCCCATCCCCGCTCGCCCCGCCGGGCGGCGGGAAGCCGCCGAGGAGGGCAGGGGGGAACGGCGGTTCCCCCTCCCCGCCGCGGCCCAGCCCGCATCCCCGCCCCCACCCGGGAGGAGGAGGAGAGGGAGGAGGAGGAGGAGGAGGAGGGAGAGGGGCGCAGCCCACCCGGCGCCGGGAGGCAGCTCCGCACACGGCAGCCGCCGAGCCCCCGCCGCCGCTCCCCCCTCACGCCCGCCCGCCCGCCGCGGCCTACAGGCCCCGCCGCCTCACCTTTCCGCGCTACCGCTGCCTCATCCCCGGGGCGGGAGGGGGGTTAAGGGAGGGGGGGGGGGNGGCACCGCCGCCGCGCCCGGGGCCCCGGCGGCGCGCCGAGAGGCGGGGAAGGGGAGGAGGGGGAGGCTCGGCGGGCCGGGGCCGGCGCCGGTGCAGGAGGGCGGCCGGGAGGAGGGGAGGGAGGGACGGAGCCGCCGCCGCCGCCGTCGGGCCGCGGCTGCCGACGCTCGGGACCGCGCGCGCGCGCATGCGCCCGCCACGCGCGCGCGCGCGCGCCCTGCCTCCCCCCCCCCCCNNCCCCCCCCCCCCCCAACCTCCTCCTCTCCCGACCGGCCGGGGCGGCGCGCGCGCTCGGCGGGAAAGGAGGCGGGGCCCGCTGCCGCGCGCGCCGCCAGGCCCGGGCCGGGCGGGGCAGCACTGCGCAGGCGCGGGGCTCGGCCGCCTGCGGCCCTCGCTAAGCAACGGTTGCCAAGGGAACGGGGACCGGCCCGCGCGGCGCGGGGGAGCCCGGCTGCCCTCAGCGCCCCGCCGGGCCGCGGCCTCCCCCCGCGCCGGACCGCCCCGGGCAAGGCAGGGCAGGGCCGGGCCCCGGGGCGGCGGTAGCCCTGCCCCGGCCGCTGGGGGAGCCGGGGGAGCCCTCACAGCCTCAGCGCCCCGCGGGAGGCACGGAGGCCCCGGGCCTGCTCGGGCCGCAGAGCCTTTTCCCCCGTTGTGAGGGAGGGAGGGAGGCCAGCCGCCTCCCCGGGCGGGGGGGTGCGACCCCGCGCTGCGGCTGCCTGGGCCTGGCTACCGTTTGTGAGCGGCGGAGTCGCCACGATGACAGAGAAGGAGCCTTTCTGGCTGAAAGTGGGGGGAACGGCGAGAGGGGCTCGAGCCGCTTCCCCATGCGGACTGCACGGCGGCGGGTCCGGGTCCTCNTGACCCCGCGCTGCGGCTGCCTGGGCCTGGCTACCATTTGTGAGCGGCGGAGTCGCCACGGTGACGGAGAAGGAGCCTTTCTGGCTGAAAGTGGGGGGAACGGCGAGAGGGGCTCGAGCCGCTTCCCCATGCGGACTGCACGGCGGCGGGTCCGGGTCCTCCTGAGCCGCGGTCCGGGAGAGACGCGGGGTTTGCACGGGTTTGGGGAACACGCTCGCAGGGAGAACGGCGGGATCGGGGGTTTCCCGGGGACCGGTGTGCGGCTGAGCTCTGCCCCGTGTTCCCCCCCTCGCCCTGGCAGCCCGCCGTGCCTCTCCGCAGCAGTACCACAACGCGTTGTCATCTTCCCTTGGCCTTCCGTTTGGATGCAGGGAAGCACAGAAATGACAAAAAAAAACCCTTTGTCTTAGCAAAAATCACTAGCCATGGAAACTTTTAGGTACACAATAAATTCCTCTGTAGTATAATCAGACATTTGCTTAATCGCATGAAGGATTGAGATCTTGCTCTGCCGCCAACCACACGTTGGTCGATAATCAACGATACTTTTCTTCAGGTTATTACAAATAATTTCCCCCCAAGACTTGATGTGTTCGTATCTGCTCGTCATCAAAGGATGTCAAAGATGGTTTTCAGGCAGAAGCCTGGCTTCTGCATCTTGTGTGTTTCTTAGCAGATAGAGAATCTCTTCACCTGGTTTATGTCCTGATCTGTAGATATCAGCAAGAAATGTTTCACATGTTGATTGTTGTTCTTTGCTGGGTGCAGTCAGGCTGTCAAAGTCACCTTCGGGCCATTCTGCTGGGTGCAGTGAGACACTGCTGTAGACCAGTCACCGCGCAGATGCCGGTGTCCTGCCGCCCGCACGGAGAGCCGCGGGCTCATCCCGCCCCGTGCTGCGCACTGCCTTGGTGATCAGCACGAGATCCTGCAGATTAACTCGCTTCACAAGTGAGTTTCAGGGCTCATCTGAAAAGTGAAGCTGCATGATTGAGCAGAGGTTCGAGCTTTTAATGCCTGTGCTGGATAGATGAATTATCTTAATATCCAGCTACTGAAAATGTGATTATAAGTTTAGCTGCACAATAGTGATAGCAGACTGACCTTATCTACCTAATTTTCTTTGTTATGATTCTCATAAATTATTTTTTTGCTGCACGTAACTGGTGGATTACATAAATATTTCAAAGTCATTAAAGATTAATTTGGGTCTGTCTTAAGATTCAACATTTATTTCCCTATACCTTTTCAAAGTGCAAGCAGAGGGCGTTCTGTTTTGTGTCACCAGGAAATACGGTCTGGTGTTCAAAGGTTGTTCCAGCCTCTATCACTCTTCCATATTGCAAGATTGTACGCAATTAAAGTAGATGTCCTTCGCAAACAACATGCTAGTTGTTTTATAATCTCTGTTTGAAGAGTTTGGTTTTCAATGCAGTTTTTCCAGGCTGTCGTTTTGTGACGTTATCATTATAACAAGCTGCTCTTGTTTTTAGATTAAGTATTAAGGCCCAAACCAAATCCCCTTAAACTCAAGAAGAATGTTTTCTTTTACGTGGTGGATCGGGCGTTAAATGGATTGAAGAAAGAAAATGGCCCTTTGACTCTCAGAGCAGGTGACCTGTACGTGAGGGTGAAGGTGCAACCGGGAGAAAACTGACGTGCTTTTTCCCCTGACATATTTTTGCTATAGATAAAGACTGGATCCAGTTGTTAAACTTACCAGAATCACTTAGAAATATGTTTTAAGAGGGTGGCAGACTACCCCTGCAAAGCCAAGCCAGTACTACCTGGATGCCTGAAACTCTCTGAATAAAAAAAAGTGCAAAAGTTTGGCTCAAGACAATGAACATCGTGGAGAAAAAGCATTGGGGGAAATCTAGCGGTGAGGAGAATGCTCTCCTTCTACGGGTTTCTGCTGCAGTTAGGATCCTGGCCTTAGAATTACCTCTTGTTCTGCCCCTATCACTCATACAGCGCTGTCCTCCGGATCCACGTTTGTGTATTGCTGACTTCCAGTCCAAAGTGAAATGAGCTGCCACTTCCTCCATGGTAATACCCTGAAACTCTGTTACTTAGGGCATTTGCGTGTCCTAAAGTGGAAGCTGAAATTGGTGTTTTGGAAAACTTTGTAGCTGCTGATGAAGTAGTTTGTCAAGAACTCGGCACCATCCCGCACCAGTGTCCTCAAAATTGCCCTGGAGATAAAAAGCCCACGTTTAAAATGGGAGGGTCGTCAGTGGATTGCTAAACGTGTTTGCTTTTTCCATGAGAAAATAAACGACTCTCCCGTAGTCAGTAGCAGCCAGTTCATCTGTCATTTGCATACCACTTGTTTCTTTCCGGTACTCCACTACTAAACATGCTTCAAGGCATTTCTTCTGGAAAATATTAATACATTGCTTTTCTATATGAAATAATTTTCCTATTAGTCTCCTGGATTCCTTAACCATTCAGAGGGGGTGTACATGTGAACTGACAAACACTGCGCAACTTGTCTTCCAGCAGAACTCTGAGATCAGTTTCTAGGAGGTAATACCTTTAAGAAATTACCATATTCAAATACGACACCTATTGCATGTAACAAAGCTAAACCCACGTGCTTGTTTTCTGCCGTACTGGAAGAATGCCTGGGATTTCGGTTTCTTCCACCATGTTTCATTTATGAGTATGGGAGACTACATGTAGAGTAAGAATGTCACTCCCTTGTCATCCCAAGGACATCAGATTTAATTTCTATTGTAAAATAACGTGTAGTCTGTAGAAATATCAATGCGCCGTGCACTGGGATCGTATAGGGTGGCGATAGCTCCTAGTTATGCAGAGAAAGCCAGAGCTGACCCGTCAGTGGCACTAATCAGCACCCTCCAGTTAGAAAGGCCAGCGGGGAACTGGGGTTCTCCCTCAGCTTTACAAAAAGCACCTTCAGATGAAGGAAAACACATATCTGCCAGAGATTGCATGAAGACCTGTTCTTCGCTGTCTCCCTGTAGCTGTTTATAGAGAGGGAGGATTCCATGCGATGTCTCTGCCCATCACATAATTCTCTTAGTGTGAAAATCAGCAAAAAAGCAGAGCAAAGGGCTGTGACTTGGGCATTTTAACGCGCTGGGTAGCCTGAATTCTGCTTCATTTACTTTCCCCCATTAGGACTTGTCACACTTTCCAAAGTGGTGATTTCCCATCTTCCACCTCCTTTCTTCCTCTCCCCAGGAAAAGGAGAGAGACACTTTCCTTCCACCAACTCGCCAAACACTGCCCGCGAGCAAGTAAGGTCTACCAAACCCCACTCCTGCAGCGTAAACACCGCAGAGATGGGTTTGCTCCGGGCAGCACCGCCATGGAGCAAACAAGAAGAAACCACTCTGGGCCGGTGCGTGCTGAGCTCCTCTTCCCTCCGGCTGGTTTATAACCCACGTCCTTTAGGATGGAGCCACCCGCTGCCAGCGCCGCCGTCCGCATTGCTGGGGGAGTGCTTGCTAACCCACCCCTCCTCTCCGGCGGCGTGTGAAGGCGGGTGGCTCTATCTGGGACGAGGTTCTCTGCCTTCAGTCTCGCTCAACTGCTCCTGCCTGCGCTCTCGGGGGTAGCGAGAGAAGACAGCTGAATGAATCAACAGGGTTTTTTTTCCCTTGTTATCCTTGCAAAATTTCCATGATGGTCAAAAGTGCTGAGGACGGCCCCGGCAGAGCAGGGAGGAGCAGCTCGTGCGTGCCCGCAGCCCAGGCTGCCTGCAGCCCTCTCCTTACCGCTCTATTTTCAGCCCTGGACTAATTTTGAACACCGCTGTATCTGCTTCCCTGCGCTTAGTTCTGCGAGCCCTCGTTTGCCCCGGTGCTGAGCACTTAATATCCCCGGCTGGGATCGACTTAGAGCCTGGGCGCTTCTGGAGGTCACTGCGTGGGCTGAGGCCGGCACCACCACCGCGGGCTGGCCGGGAGGAGGAGAACTCTGTCTTCTCTGTGCCGGTAGGCTTTAGCATCCATCCCTCAGCACGCACCACAAAGTTCAAAAAAAGTTACGCCTTACTAGAAATTCACTAAGGAAAAAGAGACGTGGTCAAAAAGACCATTTAAAATATCGCCTGGATGAACGGAGCCGGGGTACGGCAACGCGAGGGTGAGGGGGGGGCTGGCAGGCTCCTCGCGCAGTTGCTGCTCTGACAGCTTCAAAATGTCTTTTTCTCCCTTGTACAAAACAGTTTCCCGTGACAGTTCGTCATATAGCCAGCCTTAAGGAGGGGAGAGCAGAATATTATCCTTACTAATAGACCAGTCTCTTCAGCGCAATTACCAACACCACGGGAACAGTTTCCACAGCATAATGCTGTTGTCAGTAATTACTTACATCCCGCTCTGTAACTCGGGAGGAGTGTGCGGCGGCATGGCCTTGTGCATCGGGGAACCGCATGCAACAAGCAGTATTCTTCATGTAAATAAAGAAAACAAATTAAGTACAGATAGTGGGACTCTATTTCACTCATGCGTGCATTCGTATCATTTCAAAGGTAATGCGCACGCAGTTCAGCTATTATGCTGATGAGTGCAACGAGTTATTCAGATTTATTTCTTTTCCCCTTGCTTAAAATGTTTGATGTGTATCAAATGATGTCAGGGGAGGTACCGCTTCGTACCTCCGCCTGCTCTTTGGGCCTTGCCTGGGCTTTCCCGCGCTGCTCCGGGGCTGCTCCGGGGCTGCTCTGGGGCTGCTCCAGCCCCTCGGAGCCCAGGGCCCGTACCGCTCTGGGGACAAACGAGCCGGGCAGGGACCCCTGGCGGGTCTGCTCCTCGCAGAGACGGGCTGCGCACGGTGTGGGGACCGTCCCCAGCCCATTTGAAATAATAATACTTCTATTTAGCACTTATCTTCAAAGTGCTATACAAACATTAATTAATGACTCTGTTATTGCCAGGGGGAAGAGCAGGCGGAGGGAGGGGTGACAGCTCGCCCAGCCTGGCTCTCTCGCTGGAAGCCAGACCTTCCTTTGCCGGCTGCGGGGAGCGGGATGCTCCCTCACCGGGCTTGCGGTTATCTGCAGCAATTACAGCTCTGGAGGCGCTGGCGGTGGGCTTTAAGTGCCTGCATTAATAGTGGGGGGGGGGTGTAGCGTGTAAGATATTTTTATCTATAAGATTATTTGCTTTTAAAGTCCCTGGACTATGTTTAGGAAGATGACGGGTCAATAGCATTTACNATGGGGGGGGGGTTAGCATGTAAGGTATTTTTATCTATAAGATTATTTGCTTTTAAATTCCCTGGACTATGTTTAGGAAGATGACGGGTCAATAGCATTTACAGCCCACCAAGTTTTCCAGANCAGCCCACCGGGTTTTCCAGAGAGACTTCTGTACCGAGAGGTTTGGTCCCAGCGTGCCTTCCCTACGCCTCGTCCTTCCGTGAGCAACCCCAACCCAAGAGACGCCAGGGACGAGCTGGGCGAGCGCTGAAAGGGTTTTCAGTGTTGCCATGATCTAATTAATGAGAAAATAAGATATTTTTTTTTATTTCCATGTATCTTTATATTCATTAAACCCTTTTTAGAACTCATATTTGGGTAGTGTTCAGACAGAAATCAATTTCTATGGGAGCTGTTGATTTGCTTTACCCAGATGATTTCTTTTTAAAATGCGCTTTTTTCCTAAGGACACTTTGGAAAGTAAAACTGTATTTCCCACAAATGTATAACTCTGCAAAGGGAGAATGACTTATCTCCAACTTTTTCACCACTATTTAAACATTATTGGAAAGCAATGAATAATCGAAAGGCAGAAGAATGAATAAGAAAAAACCCAACTAATTGAACTCCAAAACGCAACATCTGCCCGCTGCTCCTGGCTGCGCTTTGCGAGGTGCAATGGCCGAGAGCAAGGCTGAATGTACTCAACACCTTCGTCCCAATAAATGCCGTCGGGTTTGTGGCCGGAGCAGTACAAAGCCCTGGCGCCCTGATAACCTGCCTCCCAGCAAAATGGCACATAACCCTCCCGTCCCCCCGTGAGCCGGCGCGTGGTTATTCTCGAAAACCACATCCTGAACCTCTGCTAAGCGTTACCTTTGGGAATTCACAGCGGACTCCAGCCAACCTTTTCCAAAAACGTGTTCCAACATCGTTATTTCACCGAAACGTTTCGCATTCGTTGCACAGAGGGAGGTGCGCGCGTGGGAACAAAACCGGGGCCGCCTTGTTCCAGGTCGCCCGGGGGATGCACAAAGGCAAGAGCTGCCTGCAGGGTCCTGGAAAATCACCTCTTCCATCCCAGGCACGGGAGGGATGTACCCGACCCAGGCGTTTCCCTCTCCCTGTGGCAGGTTTGCCTTCTGGTCTCAAGACACAGCGGTATTTTGAGGAAAGGGCTGTCATTTCTGGATTTTAAGGCTTTCCCCTCCACAAACATAAACCACGCGGCCCTGGGCTGAGAGGACAGCACCGCAACGCTCTCCAGGTGATTTTGACGCGCAAAGCTTCAGCCCACAGAGTTTCTAAAGAGAAACTGCCTCAAAAGCAAATTAAAGCTCCTCTCCTTCCACCACAGCAGGGTCTGGCGGGGGCGGGCGGTGGCTTCCCACCGCATTTCGGCTCATTCCTGCTCAGTATTTTTAGCTCCTGCTATTCTGGTGGGATGCAGCTCCTGGTTCACCTCACTGCCGGCTCCGTGCCGCAGCCGAGCCCTTCGCCGGGCAGCCCCGTCCCCTCTCGCCCTGCCTCGAGAGAGGTGCCAACACAAACACTGCCTTCCTCACCCCGCTGGGGCCCTGCCAGCGTGCACAGGCTGCGCTTGAGCGCTCTTAAATCCGCAGCCAGAGAAATATGTTAATGTACAAATTAGTCAGAGTAATTGAAACGCCTCAATCCTGCTTGTCCGGGTCCTATTTACAGCAAGACCTTGACTGTAAAACTCAGACTCCCAGCGGGAATCCAAGCCACGCCAGTACCGCCGAGCCACCGGCAGCAAACTCCGGCTGATGGACCCCAGAGCAGGTTCCTCCGGTGGGCAGGAGCAGGCAGGGGGTGGGCAGGGACCAGCCTGGTCCCCACGCTCCCAGCAGGGATGCCGATGCCCCGGGTGCATGTCCCATCCCGTCCCGTCCCTCCCTGCTGCGGGGCTGGGCGCAGAGGGGCTCCCCGCACGCCCCGGGGTGCCCCGAGCAGGATATCGCCCGTGATCCCTTCCAAAGGCTTCGGCGCACGCCAGGGCTGGCAGAGGCAGCTGCGGTTCGGCGCGGGCAGGACACGGCTCTGCACCAGGACGGGTCCGAGTGAGAAGAAAGGCCGAGGCAGCCCGAGCAGCAGCCGGAGCTGAAACGCAACGCGGCTCATGAAGGTCCCATCCCGCTGGGACGGGGTGACGCTGCCGTCCCAGTCAAAGTGAGCGCTTTGTCAGTGATGCGGGCCGTCAGGCACGGACACCACCCACGCGTGGGGGGCTGTACGGCCCCGGTGCCCCACATGCAGTGCCGTACCCCCCCCCGGTCTCCCCGCNCCCCTCCGGTCTCCCCGCGTGCTGAGGCTGATGCCAGCCCGGCCCCGCTCTGCCCCGGGCTCCCCTCACTCCCCGGGGTCCAGAGCTGGCTGAGAGCAGCCCGTACCCCCCCGGCTGGCCCTGGGAACTGGGGTGCCGGGACCCCGTGGGCTGCCAGCAGCACATGGAGAAGGAGATGCTGCAAAGGACACCCGTATCCACGGGGCAGAGGCATTGTGTGCTGCTGCGTGTCCTGCTGGGCAAGACGCACAGACGCTACAAGACCCCCAGCAGAACCCCCCCCGGGTAGGTCAGTCCCCGACAGTGCTGACTTACCGGTGGCAGCCGCCGGCATCGTCGCAGCCTCAGGGGTCGCGGGGGGCTCCGGGCAGCACCCCGTGGCATGGGAGCCCACGGCACGTCCCAGGGGCTCAGCGCCGGGGGGCTCAGTCCCCTCCGCTCCCCAGGAAGGGCCGGGGGGAGCAGGGCAGCGCTGCGCTCCCCAGCATCGCTGGCGTCGCCACGGCAACGGCTGAATGACTCACACTCATTTATGAGTGACATCAGAGATGTGGAGGAGGGGGCCGGGGGCTGGAGGGGCTGAGGGCGATGCCGGGAGCAGATATTCCCAATTCGGTTTTGCTGGTTAAAGCTGGAAGGTTTTGTGCGGGGAAAACAGCCGGAGGCAGCCCCGCAGCCCACCCCGGGCTGCGCCTCGCCACGATCCTGGTGTTGTTGTGCCAAAGACCCGTGGGGTCGGGAGGGGAGGAGATGCCGGAGCCCCTCCACGTATCGGCTCTGAAAGCTGCTCGGTGCCGGGGCAGAGCAGGAGAGAGACCCCGCGCAGTCGCGGCCCCGCTCCCCCCGTGCTGCCCTTGCGACTCTGCTCAAAACACAACCAAAATAAAGAAACCGGTTTAGAAATCACTTGCCTCGACCGGCGCGGCCTTCGTGCCGGGCACACGAACAGGGGGAGGTTGCCTTCAGGGGGTCATTGGGCTCCTTGTCTTTGGTGATGCTGTGCCCGTGTGTCGTCCCCAGGGCACCCTGCCCGCGCCCGGGAGGCTGTGGCAGCTCCCCAGCGCCGGCGGCACGGCACGCTCCCACCGTGGGAGCTGAACTGGGGCCTCCCCTGGAAATAAGAGAGAGAAGCATCAGCCGGGCACATGCACAGGGGGGTTAGATGGCACCGCAGGCAAACGCTCCACATCCAGACATTTTTCAGAGCACTTTGGTAGCGCCGTTGCTCGCAGCCGTGCTGTGCGGGGCTCTGTTGCGCACCACCAGATGGTTATCAGCCAGAAGAGGTGACGCTCCCTCCTCTCTCACTCACAGGCTCCGTTAGATCAAACCCGATGAGGCAAAATGAAATATTTGAGTAGGGTGAGAGTCCTGCTCGAGGCTCCGTACCGAGCGAGAGCCGCGCCAGGCCAGACAGCGACGCAGCAGCTACGCCATCTCCAAGAAATAAACTTTTCTCAGCTCTCTGTGGGAGCAGCTCCGGGGGCATCACTCAATCCCCCCCACCCCAGACACCCTCTCCGGGCTCCTGGGCATCCCTCCTTCTGTGAGGCTGGGATCAGGGAACCCAACACTCGAGGCTTTTATTTTTAGCAGAGCAAGCTATAAATACAGCCCACGGTAACCCACGGAAATCTGAGTGACTGCTCAGCCCGGGAAGTGACGGCACCGGGGAAGCCCGCGGAGGCCAGAGCTGCCCGGCCAGTGCCGCAGCGCCGGGTCTCCGGTGGAGAAAGGCACCGTCCCGCTTCCAAACACCCGGGCTGGATGGAAACACACGGCACGTCAAATTGCTTACAGGCTCGGCTGTGCCGGGCACGATGCTCCTGCGAGGGGGAAGAGGGGGCTGCAGGGGGAGCGGGCTGCTGCCGTCTCCTGCCTGCGCCGGGGGAAGCGGGGAGAGGAGGGATGGGGAAGGATCGCTCGGGGGCCAGAACGCAGATTTCATGAAGGACTGTGCATTTTTTCCGTCCTCGGTGAGCGTTTGCACGTGGGAGCAGGGGGAAGAGAGCGCCCGTCTGCGAGGAAGCCAGGCGTACGGGGGTAAATGCGGAGAGCACCCCGTGATTCATCGCACGCAGCCTGGCAACCAGCTCCTGTGTAGGGGAAAACACAGATGGAAGAGGGCTGCTGCGATGCCGAGCCAACAGCACGGAAATAGTCGGCTGGTGTCCTTTTAAGGATGATTTAGAAGGGTCCAAACTATTTTCCTTTTCTTGCACGCTTCAGGGAGGAGCCGTGGGGGTCCATCAGCTCGTGCTGCCTGGCTCGCCCCGGCTGGGGCTGTGCTGCTGCCCGGCTGCGGGGACCATGCGGAGAGCAAAAATCAAATCTTAAGTGCCAAGAAATCCCGAGAGATACCCCAAACCCCCCACAGCCCTCACGCCATAGGAAGGGGTCGAGGCGGGCGCGTGGCTGGAGGCAGCAGGTTCAGCGCGGCACGGGGGCTGTGCTGTCCGGAGGGCTGCCCCACACGGCAACACCGAGGAGCCAAATAATTCAACCACGCTCCGGGTGCGTAGGTGCTGCCACGGGTATGGGACTCCCGGGCACACATTCCCTAAGGATCAGCCCTTCCTCAGAGGACAAATAGAGGTTTACTTCAACGTAAGTGTGGTTTATGCCCAAGCTATGGCTCATAAAAGCCAAGTAACCGCATCATGCATAAGTGCTCCAAGTCTCCCATGAATAATTCGTTTTTCAGGGCGCACCAGCAGCCACTTGCACCTGCACAGCACGGCACCGTGACGTTCAGGCAGCTCTCACCGAGAATTAAGTGCAAAGCTTCCGCAGCCGACACTTGCGCCGTGCGTGCAGAGCCTTGGCGTGGAACCAGCTCGACCAGCTCTGCTCCGGGCACGCCGCTTCTCCGGAGTGGGAGAGCTCCTTATGCAACTGCTGATGGCATCCTTAACGAAACCTGTTTGAGAGCTGCAACTCTTCCCCGTGAGGGCCGCGAGGAAGCGGCGGTCCTGCGTCCCGGTGGGGGGGCAGGAGCCCAAGACACGGGGTTTGCATCCTACCAGCTGCTGCATTAACCACCCGCAGCCAAGCACGGTGCGGAGGGGAGGCAGCGGCCGCGGTGCTGGAGTGCAGCACCCAGAGCCCCAGTGACCCCCCAGGAGCGCCGGGCACTCGCAGGCCCTGAACTCAGACCTTTTATGTGGGCACCGGCTCCTCCGCAAAGCCATCTGATTTACACCCTTGGGTATGAGAGCGTTGGTCACCTCTCCAGGTTTATTTTGGTCCAGCGTGGTCTGGTCCAGCACATCTCAAGTTACTGATGTCCCTCCCCCAGCTCCACCAGTGACCGGATTCCTGGTGACACTGGATACACGGGGCTCGGGCACTGCCGTGCCTCCTCGGGTCACGCATTGGCAGTTGTACCAATGCTGTTCGCACACGTACGCTACAAACCTGCCCACCTTCAAGCCGTTTTCCAGGACCAAACCACCAGAGCGATGGCCCAGCTCACGACTGCAAGTCTTGCACTTGAAGGGAAGGTTTTGAATAGCAAATGAGAAGAATTTGCTCCAGTAATTCTGCCCCAAGCCCACTTCCCCCATAGCAAAGCACCCCCAGCAGCGTCCGGAGCTGTGGCTTCCTTTGGCCAACTCCACTCTGGTAGTAAAATCATTTAAAAAAAGCAAGATCAAGCAGAGAGCAAACGGTTGGATTGTCACAGCGGAGGCTGCAGCCTTGATCCGAGTGCACGGGGCTGCCCGGGGGTAGGAGCTCCCAGGGGCAGCATCCACTGGAACCCACTCCAGGCCGACACGGGAGAGGAGCCGGCCAGGGAATTGTATAATATTCTACTCCCGGTTTATGGGTTGGTGCGACTGGTGACCTCCGATGCGCGGGAGAAGAGTGAGCTCGTGGAAGGAGAAAGCTCCACCGCTGCACTGCTCACTGGAAGAGGCCACAGTAAACCACCTGTGGTGGGCACANCGCTCGCTGGAAGAGGCCACAGTAAACCACCCGTGGTGGGCACAACTCTCTTGCCACACCATTTGTGTTGCAAGTGATGTCTCGCCTCGCCAACACCAAGTTGGACTTCCACAGCCAAGTGGGACCTGTACTTACCTCCCCCCCTCCCTTTGCTGGGGGCGGCTCCCGGGCTGAAGCAGCAGCGTCTCTTCTTATGGCTGCTGGCGAACGCCAGCAACACGTCCCCGCGCCGAACGCGCACTCCTCATCTCCAGAGCTGACACACACTACGCCAATTACAGCCCATCTTGTCACTCAGATAGCAGCACTTTTTAATTTTTAAGGTGTGGATTTCTGCCTCAACCTGCTGTACCAGTTTAGGTTCACAAGCACCATTATCTAATGATACACCATAAGCTGCTTTAAGGGCTTTTTTTTTTGTTTTAATAAGTTTGTTTTAATAATAACAAAAACAAGTGAAGAGATAGACCTTTGAACTGTCCTGCAGCCAACCGCTAATCTATGCATTAAAGGGAATCCGAGTTAGGGCCCAGCGAGAGAACACCTGCATTTAACCCCACCGCTTCTGAAAAACCTGCGCTGAACAAGCAGCACTTAGATGTCTCATACACTAATCCTCCATCTTTCACGGCGTGCAATGAAAATTACTCCAACCTCCTCCCCGGTTGCCGTAACGTGCGCTAAACAAACAGGCTGCTGGCAGGTGCTCTTCCTCGCCCTGAACATTGTGTGAAAATGCTAATAACCCCACCTCTTCTCTAGAGAAATAACCTCCTGCATTTCCACTCTCAATCAGCCGCCTCCGAGGCAACCCCACACCCGCCGGCAGGGCCTGGAGGTGCTTCCCGGCTCCTCGACAAACAGCAGCAGCGCTGGCACTGCCCCAGCCAGGGGGGGCATTTCGGTTTCGTCCTGTCCTACACTACCAGCTGCCCTTTGCTCGAGCTGTTTTCCTTTATGAGGGTTCCCCTGCTGCGGAAGAAAAGGCTTCCGATTTATCCGTCAACAACCATCATGATAAATCCCTCTTAAACAGCATCAGTTTGTCACATGGAATCACCAAATCTTGTGTGCAATGCATCTTACCAACGCGACTTTTCCTGGAAAATAGAGAAATACCTGCCAGGTGCAAAGCCAGCTACTGAGCCAGGATTTTCTGCACAGATTTTGTGACAAGTTTCTCGACCAGCTATCGAAATGTCTTATTTTCTGAGAAACAATTCTAGCCGTCCGCAGATACAAGGAACATTGAACCATGGGGACTCATAAACCTTTGCCGCTCCTGAAAATGATGTTTCAGAACACCTTGTAATAAATCAAAAAACCCTTTATTTTTAAGATATATTATAAATTTACAACACACATAACATCAGTGTCTTCAGTGTGTGTGTGTGTGTGAGCAGGTTTAAAGACTCAGCGTTCATTCTGGTCTCCCTCGTGGGTACAACTTCTCCGCAGGCTGAAGGTACACAACCGCCTCAGTCTGACCGGGGCTGGCTTTGCTAACAACCTCCGTAACTTTCAGTAATATTGCAGTAGACAACAGTGACTGCTTAAAAGGATAAAAAAAAAAATTAGTAGCATTTCTTGCTTTTTGCCTAGAGGGCTACTGTAGAGGAGCAAAGCCTGCCGGTTTTCCCGCTCAGGGAGAGCGCAGCGACCCACGGGAGCACGTCCAGAATGAACCCTGAATTCCACAGGCTCAGTGACGGCCGCCCTAGTTAAGCTTCAGAAAAGTAACGTTACATCTTAGAAACAGCTGTGCATGCCACACATCAGTGTCAGTGCCATATAAAAATTATCATATGCTGTACCTAATTATTTTATACACAGGTGAAATGAAAAATGTTAAGTCAGTACCTCGCAATATAATTTTACTGGTGCTGCCTTGTGGTAAGTGCTGGATAACAAATCACATTCTTGTACAGTTCATTAAACTATGATAAAAATATGCAAATTAAAAATCTCTACAGGCCTCTGTTACCTGCTGCAACAAAGACACTTTGTTTGGTGGGGCTTAGTTTAAAACGTGATCTAATTTCTTCCCTCTCCCCAGAGCATGATATAAAACTATACCCAAATTCAGTAAGAATTTAATGCATTTACATTTATTGAAGTTCACATGCTGCAAACAGAATCTGCATTAAGGATCTCCAAGTCTAGGGGGCAAGAGGTCCTTAAAAACACCCCCTTTTGTTATACCTAGATGTCAGGATGCAGGTGAGAACCACCACCATGACAGCACATTCACGTAGACGTAAGACACATGGCTTGCTGTTTCCGCTGCGGGAAAGTGGGGACTGTCACCCTGGCCGAGCTCACCGACCATCCCATCCCCGCCCCCGACAACAGCCAGCACAAATCCGTCCGAGGAATAATCGGCCCAGAGAAGAGGACAGTCAGTGGTTTGCTTATGCCTCAAAGCACAAGGACTTACGATCAGATGGAAATACCCAGCTGCAAGCACCGCTGTTCTGCTAGTTAATAAAAATGCTATTTATTAAAAGTAGAAAAACGGGGTATTTACTTTGGATGAAACACTCCCTATCCTGTGCACGCTGCTTCCGTAAAATTGCCACTGCAGTGGAGATCACTGGTAACCTCTGTGTCTCCTCCACGGGCAATATTTGCTGACAGTGTCACTATACATTCGTTTGGTGCAATGCTTATTTAAACAACTTTCAAAATATATTAAAAGATCCTCAGCCCATGAATCACAATGCCTAAGAAAAAAATAAAAAAATTGTAACAGTCCCAACTAAAAAGGATTTCAATAACCACTTAAGTGTTTCTTGGATATGAAGATCAATCTCCAAAAGACAAGTTTGGTTCCAGGAGAGTGAGGAAAGAAATGGGGGTCAAGGTTCTGGGACACGTCCGCGACATGGGCTGCGAGCAGCCAAAAAGAAGCAATTAGCCAGAGGTTTCCAAGCGCTCGCAGGAGCAAACCTTGCACTGCCCCAGAAGAGCAGGAGAGTACTGACGACTGCTTTAGAAACCGTGCAAGCTAATTTTCCAGCTGCATGGAGAAGAGAAGCGTCCTTGAAATGGTGCAACGACCAGAGAACTGTGAAGTAGCCGGGCAGTCTTGCGTGACCATTTCCGTAGAGTGATACAGCAATCTTAAGGGAAAACTCACATCACTGCTCACAGGGGGAGAACGACTGGCAGATTCTTTGGACTGGACCAGACGCTAGAGGTTCGTTAGGAGTTACGCTAGCTCAGGCTCACAGGGCAAGACAATCAAGGTCCAGGTTGTAAAGTGGCCACTGGCATTTTTTCCCAAATAACATCCCTTTAAATGCATCCCCCTATAAAGAGAGTATAAATATGAAGCCCTGAGAACAAACTTCCATATAGTACATTTCTATTAAAAATATCAGTGTTTTGATGACAAAATTATAAGTTATATATATTTAAATAAATAGCTAGCTAGCTTTCAAGATTCATGTAATATCAAAAGGTAGAAGATTGTCCGTATCAAGTGATGGGGCAAAGAGCTAGAACTGTAACAAACACACACTGTATTAGCCACCTACCACCCCAGTTCCTTACTTTGCTATTTCACAGCCTTCCAAATATTCCCGTGACCGTGTTACAAGACACTTAAATACGACATGTCTTTGCTAGTTATAACTTGAACACCAGAGATGCACGCACGGGACCTGAACCTGTAAATCCTTATTCCTGTGAGTAATTCTTCCTCACAAAACACTTTTTTTTTTTTAAACCAAAACTTTCTATTCCCATGCACTTGGGGACCTCTCACTGACTCACAGACCAGCCCCACCAGTCCTCTGCCCTTCAGCCACAGAACAGGACAGTTTATCACCAGGTGAAGCTCTTACCACACACACTCCTTGTGCCTGGAGACCCGTCTGAGCATTCTGACTCAACAGCAGTGCTCTTTCAGGTTTTTTGCAGGTTTGGTAAAAATTAGGCCAACCAATGCCTTTGCAAGCACAGTGGACTTAACGCCGCCCTCCGTTTACAGTGCTGAAGCAGCAGTACACCCAGGCGTGGTGGGGACACACAGCTCCCCAGTCTGCCACTAATTCATACCCTAAACACCACCACCGACGTCTTGATCAACTCCTCAAGCGTTCGTTTAACCCCAAGGGTAGATTTTCCTTGTTTTAAGTCAACTCCTATGCCTTGCTGCAAACATGACACCTCCTAAGTTCTGGCCTCTTTCAAAGTTCTGGCCTCTTTCAGCTATTTGCCACTGGAAACTAAGTTTTTGACAGATAAGCAGGGCTATGTTTAAGCCATCCTTAAAGCCATACCAAGCAAGAAAACTGTTTGGCAGATCAGGAAGAACACACTCTCCAACACTTCAGCTGCTTAAGTGTTGAGCTCTGGAATAACAAAATCCAGAAATAACCACATATTCTCAAGCCTTCAAGCATTTTAAAGATGCAGTATTCCTTTATCCCTAAGGTCTCTAACTGCTTAGTAGGTTATGTTGTTGGACCCGGGCATTCTTACCTTCTTCTATTACATAAGCACGATTTGTTTTACTGATGCTTTTTTTCCTTACTTTATAAAAGGTTCAGTGGCACTGATTGCATTCTGGCACACCAAGGGAGGCAGCTCCGGTAACTTTTATCACCATGATCAAACTGACACTGATGAACACGCACGGTTCATGAGCAGGTCCTGGCAGCATCACACTCTGATGCCGCTGCTGTGGGGCTGATGCAGAGATACACGAGCGGCAGAACCTTTACCCTCAGAAGCAAACCACTCTGCTCCTCCAAAGCAGGTCAGACACAGCATATCAGGAATGCGCCCAGCTTCAACCCCCTCAAAGTTGGGGAGTTGGTTCAAGTTCATCATCCACATTGTCCTGGCAACAGACAGTCCTGGGGGCAGCTCCTCCCACGCCAGTACAGGCAGGACGGGCTGCTCGCTCTTGCCATACAGCTAGTCCCCCTAGGTTCTGCCAGCGAACCAGATGCCAAACTTTTAGATGGCTCTAAAGTTGACAGATGATCCTTGCCTGGTCTGTCTGGAAGCTCTACAGCTACTCCAGAGTCTGATAACTTATTACTGAAACCAAAAGGAGCATTTCAACAAGCCTTCACATTCTTCAAAGGCCAAGAGTGCTACCAAAGTATCTGTTCGATANCACTCCAGAGTCTGATAACTTATTACTGAAACCAAAAGTAGCATTTCAACAAGCCTTTGCATTCTTCAAAGGCCAAGAGTGCTACCAAAGTATCTGTTCGATAAGTCTGAACCTGTACTTATTCATTCAGAAGCAAAACAACCTCCCACCAAACTACAGGGCAGTTTTTCCCAGCTTTGTCTTCTACGAACACTCATTTGAAGGAATATTTACAAGAATCCTGATTGGTAGAGAAGGACATGTGCCTCTAATATTAAGAGCTTCAAGTAACAGTGTCTTCTGGTAGTATTACAGGCAAAAAACTTCAGGGAGCGAGAAAAAAAATGGACAAAATAATCAAAACCTTTCGTAACACTACAACATTCAGCCACAACTACTCATGAGGAGTTGTGCTGAACCCACTGGGTTGCAGGATCAGGTTCCTGGCTTTTACAGTTAGAGGGCAAGGTTACAATTTAATGTCATACTGTCAGTCTGTTCTTAGCGAGAGTCCAGGAAAATGGTTTTACCATCCAATTCAAACAGAAGCAGCACCTCTATAAAGCTTGGAATTTTTAAGTGTGGAAGTAAATATTTCAGCAGTCATGAACTGTAAAGCTTAACATGAACTCACAAATAACAAAAAACCCTAATCCTGGGATAGTCAGTTAAGATAAAATCTCATGCTGTTTTGATTTCCCCACCCTTCATATTAATTATGTGAAATTGGCAACTTCAGTGCCTTGACTGCATAACAGCATAGATTAGATGCCAAGTTCAGGCCAAAACTTGTTGCAGGGTTTCGGGTTGCATCTTGCTGCATTTTTGTTTAAAAAACCCAACCACACAAAAAAAAAAACCCTAAACCAACTCGCACTTAAAAAGGTGACCTGTAGAGCTCTTCACGATCTCTCTATTTGACAGGAGACCTTTGTGCTATTTAAGGACAGGGTCTCCACCTGGTTACTCTGCATTTTGGAGAGGCAGGTCTTGCCTAAGCCTGCCTTTCCACAACAAGGGCTGTAAAACACAAGACATGGCAGGGATTATGACAGATGTCAATCATGTATCACTACTTTGAAAACAAATCCCATTTTTGGTCAGACTGTCAAAAAAACCCCACCACCTGCAGAGCCCAACAATAAAAACTTGCTGGATATTTACCAGTGAGTTCCGTTCTTAAAAGCTTGCAACTCCTGGCTAAAATCTCAAGTCAGTCTTCAGACAAAATAGGAAAAACACAGCCTGACATTCTTGGTATTTCCAAGGTAAAAATAAGTGTCAAGAAAAACCACTTCTACCTCAAAGAAGATAATTTCAAGCGTGCTTTTAAATACATGAAACAAGATAAAAACCTAAGCAGCTCTGCTTCTTTACAGATCACGGGTGAAAAACCCATGCAAATTAATTGCTTTTTTGTAAACAGTTTGAAACAATGTCAAAAACCACAAGTCTCCCTTTCCAAAACCATGCACATAAAAATGGAAAAAAACCACTCCATGAATACATCCCTCCTTGCGTTAGGATATGGCAGAGCATGAACTTATGAACTGCAGCCTACTTGAGAATCCAAGTCTTGGTGTAGTGAGTTCTGCTGTGAAAGAGATACTGCATCTTTAATGTAGCTGACGGAGAATCTCCTACGAGTATAGCCACTGTGGGACTGGAACAACACTAAGGCAGAAAATAAATAGGAAAAAGTAATGCTATTTATTAAAAGAATTCCATCTCTGAATTATTCTGTTTAAGTTATAATGCAAGATAAACAAGTCTGGATAGAAATGTGCTTGCTCTCCCAGTATTTGGACTTTTAAAAAACATTTCCTAAGAATCAATTTAAAAAAGCATTTTATAATTTGATATAGCCATAAATTAATACTGTATGGAGATGATTAATATCTTATGCTAGTGGTCAGTGACCTTTTGTAAACACTAGCCAGATGCTAGCAAAACTGGCTAGAAACTATTGTCACAGGCCTTTTTAAACAAGCAGTATCATATTTCTTTCAGATCTGTAATTGTTTTCACAAAACCTTTTCCTATTTTTTGATATACTTTATTTTAAACCTAATACCTGAAAACATAAACAAGTCTTCAAACCTCTTCCACTAATACTAAATCCACAAGGCAATTAACTTCAGTTGGCCATAACTACATAAGCTCTCGTGCGAGAGACCCACTCAGACAGGATCTCCCCCCCTCCCCTTCCATCCGTCCCCCTCCCCAAACAATCCATGCACCCTCCCGGTGAGAAGGTGAAGCGAGGGACAGTAGGAAGCGGCACAGTGGACTGGCATTCCTTTCTACGTGCGATTCAGCGTCTGGAAGATTCGAGAGATCTGTAGCATGACAGGCCCAGTTTCCGGATCATTCATCCACTGAGTGCTGTTCAAGGGGTTTTCAAGCATATCCTCGAAGGCTGCCAAGAGATGGAAATTGCAACACTCAGTCCTTTAGTCAGCAAAGGCTTCCATGTTTGGGATGCTTCAACAGGACAGTTAGAAATAGCTGCAACTCAAAGGCAGTGGGCAAGCATCACCCCAAAATGGTGGGAATAATACATTTATCATTTGCACTCCACAGCCCGGGGCGCTACAGGCTGTTATGCCTTCCCCACTCCTCAGCATTAAATTCACTGCAGACAGAGGCTGATTAAATACTCAGCCTGGATTATGGTCCATCTTACAAAACCTCAAGGACATGGGTTTGAAGAGCTAAAGCCTTAGCAAATGTCTACATGCAGTAGCAGGGAACATGCTATGCAACTCATCCACTTAAGAATGTCCATCATAGAACTGGGTCATTTGCTGCCAATACTCCTGTGGGAAGACTCTTCTGCAACTCCACTCTTCTGAACAAAGATTTTCCACATCCCAGCCTAGATTTCCTTAATGGCTGGTTCTTGCAGCATTATCTTCTTCCTCCCGCTACTCAACCAAGACAGTTCACACAAAGCACTGTCACCCCTTTGCCTCTGTTAACTTTGCTTTCCTGTGCTGCACTTTGGTTGTCGAACAGCTACTCAGTCGTAACATCTCAGAAGAGAAAACTAAGCCAGCAAAATAAGAAGCAGATATGCCAAAGGCTACCCAGGAACGAGCAGCAGAGCCTTGAAAAGTGTAGCACCTTGAGCCCCCAAATCTCAGAGCTCTCTCTTTTCAGAGGCCCCTGGAGCCGGAAGGGAAGCAGCATCTTCCCTTGGAACAGCATCTTCTTTCTCCTTCCTGGTGTTTGGAGGGTAGAGGGTGTCAGGGAGGCAGCGGGTTCCACCTGCCTAGACCCAGGCAGAAGGGGAAAGGCCATCTGTGCAGAACAACTCCCTCCATTCCTGAACAGTGACAGTGATCCAAGTATTTAAGAGCAGTTTTTTCTTTCTATACACAGCTGTCTTTATGATAAGCTTTGTTGTTTTGTATTGTTTGTGTTTTTAAATGTGCTAATCTTCACTCTTCTACTTATGTTGAAGGAACCAGACAGCTACTGCAAGAGCTAAGCTGCAAATTTGGCAGAAGAATGGTCCAGGCAATAATTTATAAGTCTTCTGACAGACACTGAGCTGGACTACTGGACATTTGGAGCAGTCATTACAGAACAGGACAAAAAAAGCAGTTGCACATCTGACCTATTCAGAAGTCACCAAAATGTCAGTGTTGTAAGAGTCTGGCAGACTGGCACCAGGGTCAGGGTCTTAATTTTCCCCAGGAGTGTTAGCGTACAAAGCTCCAACTGACATTAGTGGGAGCTGTAAGTACCCAGCACCTCTGAAAGGCTCACCATTAATACCTCTCTCAAGGTCATGCTGCATGCCTACAGAAAAGCCCAGAATAAGAGTACAGGGCTCACTTATCACCACTTTAACTATATTCTTTTACACAGACTCAAAAGCTTAAAACTAAAGATTTATCAACATTCTGTAAGTATCTACTTAAATGCAAACATTCATTATTAAGATCTGTGACATAAGCAATTTGCAGATGTATCATTAGGAATATATTCTCTGATGTTCATCCAAGCTTTACAAGCACATATAATGGCATTTCATTTTCTATTTATATTCAGAACTGCAGCGTGGAACCCTTGTTGGAAATGGAGACCATTTGTTCAGAAATCAGGGTGGGAAGGTTCTGCTCTTGAATTATTTAAAGGCTTGCAAACTCTCCTAATTACATTTAAAGTAGTATTTTTAAAAGCTCTCTTGAAAGAGCTGCACACACACCCTTTATTTAAAAGCAAGTCTTCAAATACATTTTGAAGCCGAAGACTGAATGCAAGACTTGGTATATACATCACAGAGCCAACGTCATTCTTCTGTATCACCCTGCGGCATTAGAGACCTATTCATCAGAATTTTATGTCTCACTGTCAGGCTCATCAGCTGGGTACTTGCTGTGCTCACAGCCTTTCTGACCACAAACACACAGACTTCACCACGGAGCTGAAACTCAAGCAGAACAAAGTGTATTTTCACAGACGTTATCTCAACTTTGATAGGCAAGGCGTTAGCTCAGACTTCTTGTTTGGTTATTCTTCCACAAGTTATCTTCCGTCTCAATGATCAGGCTTCAGTACACAATAAGCTGTACAGCAGGAGACAGCCTTGTTTTTTCTGTGAAATAATCAGCGTTCTAGACAGACATTCCTGATTTTTCCCCTCGTGGCCAAAGGGAGCACACAAAAGGTCTCCTAAATCCACAAAAGCATTGCAGCCAGCAGCTATTAAAGTTCTGAGTTCAGCAAGTGCAATCCAGTAGCCTGGGGAATTAGCATCATTTCTGGGACAGCCCCAAGTTCTGTTCTGGGTTTAGCCGAGTTGCAGTATGAAGCAAACTAACAATACAGTTGCTGAAAGTGAGGAAAAGGGTACAGAGCTGCACCTGTCTCACCAAGTGTGCTGTCATCATCCAGTCTCTGTTCTGATTTGCTAGCAACTACAAAGACAGTGTATATATATCAGGAACCCAAGCATGACTTACCTAGTAGAGTTTTAGGGTTGGTTAGCCCTAACTGTACCACTGGGTTTTCTAAGATGGCTTGGAAGAGAGGGCTATTGGTGTCAATTCCCTTATCTAAGTCCTCCGGAGAAGGCTTTCTGTCTCCCAGCAGCCATTCACACTGAAAGAAATCACCATGCACAACAGATTTCATGATTGATTCCATTAGAAGGAAAGCATCTCAAAAGTTCTGACAATGTGGCATGTTAAAATATTTTTTCCTCTCACAGTTAAAGACCAAGGTATACATTTCTTCTCACAGTGGATTACTACTAATTTGTATGTTGCTCCCACACCTTTATTTCAACAGGAACAGCAGCAGTGCTAGGAAGATGTGTGTTATCTTACTTAAGTACTGCCTCAAAGAGATCCCCATCAACATGGTTACAATGCAGCAGCCTGAAGTACCACCCAGCCCAGTATCCTCTCTCTAACAGTAAACATCCAGTGCTGGCTAAGAAGACTCCTTGGCTGTCAGCTCTGCCCACATAATTTTCCTTAACATATCACCACTAGCAGGGGACTGATCGATCTTTGAAAACTTTCCTATTTTTTGATTCCATTAACTGTGGGATGCATTGCTGCAGAATGATAATTTGCACACTGCATGGCTTGAATCTCTTGCTTGATCATTTATTCCTGTCCTTTAATCAGTTATTAATTATTGGGAATACCTTTTCCTTTCTCATGATAGCATCATCTCTTTTGCAAATGCTGGTGAGGGAGTTTCTCAAAAGCTTTTTGAAAATCCACATATGCTATCCCAACCAGATCAGCCTCAACCTCATGCATGCTGAGTTCCTCTTAAGAAGTCTAAAACCTTTGTATTCTAGTTGTGTATATAATTTGAAAGAGGCACAGAATATATAGTGCTCATTTCATCTCCAGTAACAGTTGGGCTTTATGACAGATCAAAACATCAACCAATTCAACAATGAAAAGAATCAGTTCAACAGACTATTATAGCAATAAGGAACAGAAATGACATTATACTCACAGCCGCATTTTGCTGGTTGTTGTTTACTCTGAGTGCATCTACCACTTCTTTTTCATCAAATCCCATCTCCATCAGGGCAATGACAGCCTATATCAGATTTGCACAGCTTAATAAACGTAACATTTAAAACATAAATGAGAACAATCGCATCCTTTCACCTTCTGCCCAGGAGCTTTTTGTGGGATAAAAACCCCATTGTTTCCATTTGTAGACCACTAAGTAATCTCATCTACAAAGTCTTCAGATACTCTATATCAAAAGTGTTAGTATTATGGAAAAATAATAAATCTTAAGAGTGACAGCAGTTCCTATCCTCAGCTCTGAAAGCTGAATGCAGGGCAAAGACCAAGTGTACCTGGGGTAGAAAGGAGAAAAGCAGGACAGAAACACGTTATTTTAGAACTGCTCTCATGTCATAAGGCTTTTGTTCACATCTCACTGACAGATCAAGCTCACATGCATTTGTAGTTCTGTTCACTCCATTTAATTTCACTTCCTGGATTTATTGCATTGCTAGTCAGTGTTGTGTATTTAGACAAGCATACCTAAACGTTCTCATAATGGTATCTAATCTTGTACCCAGGTCAAATACATTTGCAGCTTTTAACCAAAATCTCAAGAAACAGCTCGTTGTAAAAACAAAGTGCTAGATTCTAAAGAGCACCTCCTGGTGAGTTTACAGTGTGATAACAACACATATTTACACTTCAGCTAATACTGTGTTCCGAAAAAAGGTTAACATTTGCATTTGCTGCAAGACTTAAATCTGCTGGTGATAATTTTTGTTCTCCCCTAAATACAATAATGCTTTTCTATCCTTTTCTACAGCAAAAGGACCTACTCCTGTCCTGCAACCCTTCCTCCCTAGACAGCAGTCATAAAAAGCAATGCCAGGAGTCTGGCAGCTCATTTCAGTCCCATCAGTTAATTTTCAGGTGCAGAAGTAACAGTGTCAGTAATTTAGATACTGCAATCTGAGACAGCCACGCATTAATTAGGTAATATCCCTTTCAGCAACCTGAATTTAAACAGTCCCTAAAGACTTCCACTAAAATACTGTCAAGCCAGCATAATATACATCTACCCAGATGGCCCATTTCATTTATTAACTAAACATTTATTTGGATTCCACGGTGCCCACACAGTCCCTTCCAATCCTAACAGTTATATAGTGAGATAAACAGCACGTACTCGTGGGTCTGGACGAAATTCTCTTTTCCTCCGGATCTTCTTGAATATTTCTGTCAGCTCATCCTTGGCCTCTTCCCCACCCGCTTCTGAACTAGGACCCGCAGTCGCTTCAGCAGAGGATGTACCAGCTTCAGCGGTGGCTTCTGATTGAGTCTGACCTGGAAGCGGAGCGTCCACTGTCGGGTCATCTGCGTGTTCTATCAACCACTCCATGGCCTGCGTCACTGACATACTGAAAAGCAAATCAAAAAACAGGGATGAGAAACACTCCAGATGTACAGTAGTGTTCCACATACATTTGCCTTTGCATTTATTCCTGTGGCATATTGAGTTGCAGGTTAATTAGTATCTGAAAAGTCATAAATAATAACGTTTTAGAGCAAATCTCACAGCACCTTACTTCTCTGTGCACTCAGGACACCTCAGTAATCTCGGAAGCCAGGAAGACAGAGGAATGAAGTCCAACCTGGACAGCTGCAACCCAGATTTTATAAGGCTTTTCTGAGGGAGTCACCTAATTTTCCATGTCATCTGCTTTATTTCACAACAGACAAACACTGACTAATTGCAATTGTTGACAAAACTGCAAACAAAGCACGTTCCAAATTTACATGGAACCACATCTCAGATGAAAGCTGCTTTGTTGCTTCTTAATGAGATCTCTCTCAGACATCCAACCAGTGATCAAGGAATGCCATTAACAACACAAGAAAAAAAGTGTGAAAAACATTACACGTGCACAACAGGCCTTGAGCAAGAGCAAAATTCAACACAGGCAATTACGCTTGGACACGTACCACTGTTCTTTCTCCACTCTGACTTAAGAAATCTGTGATCCCTCAAAGGAGAGGCCAGCCCAAGGGAACAGAATATCATGACTGTAACATGGTCACTTGCTACCCAGCGCCAAGTGCTCAAGCTAAGGGATCTTGAGAGTGCCCCAACACCTCTTCCCAATGAATACAGAGGGAGCAAAGATAGGGCAACTGAACGTGAATTTAATTTGACACACGGGAATTACTACACATACACAGAAAGGAAAGGACAGCCTTTGCCTATCTGGCTTTTCAGTTACAACAAAGATGGAGAACATCAGGGGAGAAAGTCTTTCTGAGCCATAAGGGAGAGATACTGGAAAAGAGTAACTGGAATATGTTGTGGATTCTCTATCATTAAAGTTTTCTAGAATTGCCTAACAAACCCCTCTCAGGAGTGAGGCAGTACAGCTGATTCTTCTTAGGGCAGGAGGTAAAGTAGTTCTCATTTTCCTACAGTTATTATCTGGACTTCACAATATTCTTGGAAGGTTTTTAACAGATCAGCACAAAGTATTTTTCTACAGCTGGAAGACCAATGTGGATGGGCTAGGTTTGCTTTTTTCTCTGTAAAACCTGAATTCTGAAAGCGCAAGAAAATGTGAGTTTGATACCTGGAAACAGTGCCAGCCTTGTGAACCGCAGACCAGCTACTCTTTCCAGAGCAAGTACAGCACTGTTTCCCCATCCCTGTGCCATCTGCACCTGCGCGCTGCCTGAGGCAGCACTGTTCTTTGAGTTAATGCTTTTTCCAACCTAGTTTTAGGTGACCCACATAAGGAGACTTCACAAAAAAAAAAAGCAATTTTTTTTTTTAACCATATCAAGTAATTTACAGGCAGTGTGCTGGGTACACTTACTGATTTAATCGAAGGGCTTTGACAGCTCTGCTTTCTGGAAACCCCATTTCTGTAAGCTGTCGCAGAGCTATCTCATCCACTCTGTCTTCCTCATCCTCATCCAGCATGGCTACACATACACAAACAAAACAATGTTCAGATTGACTTCAAGCTAAAATAAAACCCTTTCTCAATGGAATGGCATGTGTTAAGTTCAAGCCCCATTCTGCTCTTCCATCCCTTCTTTTGTTTCTGCCCTGAATTTGCTACCTCATCATTTAATTTGCTGCACTCAGCTTGGTCCGGCTCAGATAGATTCTTCCAGGACAAAGACTTTGTCCAGATGTGTTCAAGATCTCAAATAAAAGCCAGCTAACTCTCACATGATCATGGTACTTCCACATACGTAAATATGCAGGAGATTCACTTAAGATCTATTTATCATTTACCTAGAAAGTTGGATCTGGTCGTAGCAAATCTCAAGGACAAGCATTTCTCACAAACTGAATCAACAGCTACACTTTCTCCTTGTGCACTTTTAACTTTCCCATCCCTAAAGCGCAACTTGTGAAGTTTTCCAATTTTTCTCCACTACTAATGATTTTCTTTTTAAACTGAATTTCTCATTTGTCCCAGAGGGACCTTATACATTCACAAGTTTTATACAATCTATATCCACAAGGTGAAGTCTTTGCCACAAAGTTTGCAGTAGCTTTGCTATTACATCAAGGTCTGGACTTCACTCTGCAAGTCCACTCTCCTTCTATGGAAGCAAACAAGTTCCCAGGATTGAACTAGTAACTATAAAGATATATGATTCATACCATTTGCCTTCTTAAAGAGTTCAACTGCATCTGGGTTCAGTGCTAGCAATTTCTGTGCAACTTCTATGAGAGACACTAAGATCTTCCGGAGCTCTGTCTGGAACTGCAAGAAAGGAAACTGTCAAAACATTTAGACAGGAAGTTACCAGACATCATTAAACCTTAATATATCTATTGTTAGTACCTCAGCAGTAGTCTGGCCGTCTGTACAGATGGTTGTTTTATTAGGGCTTTATTTTCATTGTTTAGTCTTTCAAGAAGCACTGGGCCTTTCCTGTGAAGTGCTACACATAAGTAAAAGCGACTGGGCAGAAAGGTCCTTTTATTTCTGCCATAGCTTGCCGCCCAGTACCACCACAAGATGTGCAGTGTTCAAGAAAACTCATTGCTTCACAGAAACACTTTGGCTCCCACCTTGCACAAGTGTTGTAAGAAGACAGTCACAGTAGCTCCGCACCAGTGCTACTTGCTTCTGTGAACCAACGAGTCCTCCTGGTCTACCATTTGCTTTCTAGCAATCTAAATTTGAACAACATAGATCAAAGCTGTTTTCTAAACTGAGGCATCACAAATTCCTTTCAGTTGGACATTTGTTTTTTTAAGATGCCATGCTCAGTAGGTCATATTGGCCATTAAACAGCTTGAATGCCAACTGTCCCCTTTAGGTTACTAGGGCACTCTGACAGGATGCAGTATGCAGGCAGATTTGCTGCTTCATACCCCCACTAGTACAGAAGGGTAAAAGTAGTCCCCACACTGCTGAAGACACAGTTAGAAGCATTGCAGACTATCGGCATTCGATTACTGAAGTCAAAATTTAAGCCTAATTTCTCCTTTCAAAATCGTGGAAGAGAAGAAAACCACTGCAAACACCTGAACTATTTAAGACTGAGAAATAAAAATCCCTAACTTCACATTTGCCAGATCCTGAATATGCTTACTGAGGCTTTCCCATGGACAAATAAAATATTTGAAGTCATAATTCAGAACAGTGTTTTAATATCACTAAATACTATGACCTGTGTCTAAATCTTAAGCTGTCTACTTTAATATACATTACAGACATCTGACTTTCTCTTACAGAGAAAAGAGAATCACATTCATGCGTAAGAGAAAAGGTTATCCAAGACAAAAGCCTATTTGNTGGGCCACAGTGCGATCTACATTGCGAGAGGGCAGATTTGCAGTCGCTTTGAGAATAGCATCCTTATCAGGAGCTTTCTGCTCTTGTTTCCTCTGAAGGATAGGAAACATGATCAGGTTTCATAAGCCATTATCCACAGAACAGAGAACGCAGCATAGCGGAGAGCAGTTTCATATTCTTCACCAAGGCATCAAGCAGTGCTCTGTAACTTGCAACTAAGAGAAACAGCAGTCTAGCAATACAACGGATTAAACCAGTATCATTTTGCAAAGATAGAGCAAAATCAGACCTGTAGGGTTGCTCCACTTTCAGTCCTTATAACTATTTCTGTTATCTAAACACGCAAGGAAATTCCAGCATAAAGAGGGAACGTGATGAATCAAACATGGAAAAACTCAGAAGCCTCAGTGCCCAGGGCTATATTCTGCTCCACATGGCTCCATGTGGCCTGCTCTCTTCAAACCTGTGGTTTGTCGAGAGATGTACCACTACTGTGCACAGACTAACACTTAACTGCTTCACAGTGGAAGTGCTTTGCTGCTTGCAAGTATCATGCAGAGATATACGGTGCCTTGGATTTTCAGTACATGCTTATAGTCCAGGACAAAACATAGCAGGGTACAAACTATAAATATTTCCCAGTCTTATAAGTTATGCTCTTACAGTGACATTCTGCACAGCAAGACCATACTGAAGAGAGAGACATAGACCAATACCTACAGGAAGGGATAGAGACATACACCAATACCTACAGGAAGCAAGAAGAAACAAAGCTGTGCAAGGACAAAGTAGAGAGACCTAGAAATTCACAATGTCAAGCACGAGCATCCCTCAAAGTGTTTATGCAATAACAACTGCAGTACCACTCATGCATAAGCATCATCACGGGCATCACTGACCCTCAGTAACAATTACATTCCAATAAAAGAAAAAAAAAGAATAGTAGGGGGTCAACACTTGAGCTCTAGAGACCTGGTTAGAGGGTGACAAGCCACACACAGATAAAGACAGAAGACAGCCTGACAGCAAATCAACACATTTCTATTGGGTTTTCAAACAGAGACAGAGCGAGGCACTTGCTGAACTATGCTTATACAGTTATTAGACATTTGTTCAAAGATCAAATCTACACCACTTCCATAGAGTGTATCTTCATGTCTTATTCTAAGGCAAACGTTCTCACAATCAAAGTTAAAAATGGAAAAATCAGCTTTCTTAAAGTTTGGAGGAAACATGAAATAATTTCTGTAGAATTTAACCGGCAGCATTTGCCTCCACAAACAAAAAAAGAGTACACCACAGTAATCCTTCTGCAGCTCATTAATAAACCAGTTAATCAAAAAGGCTAATTCAAGAAGTCTTTCAAACTCACTTTCTCCTCTGCTGACACTTCTGCCATTTTGGGGAGTGGAGGTGGCGCCCGCTTCTTTATTAAGAGCAAGACATCTAGAAAGCGAATGATATTGAAATACATTAGAAAGTAATATGAAAACAGTTCCTGCAAGATACCTCACAAATCCAATTTTTAATGGAGATCAATTTTGTATTAATGCCACTGTAGCATCAGACCTTTTTCACACTTAAAAACCTGTATGGCTTTACACACTCCCCTTCAGTATTTGCAATTCCTTACTCTGCGGTGAATTCAAAACATGGTCCATTATTAGCTATGCTTTGAGCGTTACTGGTTTCTTCTCCTCACACAACATCATTAAAGAAAGGGTATTACAGGCTCCAGTTGCCTTGTACATTAATAGTACATCAATTGACTCACCGTAATAAGAAAGCACCAGCACTTTCAGTGCTTCCACTAAGAAGGAAGCAGTAGAGACAGGCCATGGATGGGTTTTGGTCTAAGCTGGGGCCTTCTTTCAACTGCAGCAAGGCAAGTGCCAAGCCTCAACATGAGCTTCCAGTATCAGGTTGAAGCTCACCTTTGTGTGCGAACAGCAGCCTACAGCAGGAATGCGTCACTGGTGGCCCAGCAGGGCAAGTCTTGAGGGCAAACAAGTCCAGTCTCAGATATCCCACATGACCTGGCACAAGCCTGATTTGGGGCTTTAAGTCTAATACTTTCCCCTTACAAGGCACCCTTTTCCTAGCCATCACGTGATACTTTACAAGTTTCTAGAAGTTACTACCACATATGTTCTAAGGGTGGAAATATGCAGACACACTAGTAGTTAGAGCCCAAAACAGGCCTGTGCAGCATCTGCAGTCCTTCAGCCAGATACAGCTTGACACGCAGTTTTCAGTCCATCGCATTAAGCAGGTAAAAAGCAAACAAAGCATGCTTTGCACAACAAGTTCCCTTGGTCTGGCTCAGCACATAACAGCCAAGACCAACAGCTGGTGAAGGCTGTTAACCCTCATTTGTCCAGCTGATCAGAATGAGAAAGGATCCACATGCCGACCCGACTCTTGGCTGCCCCGTGCAGTCAGCCGGTGGCGGTCAGCTGTTGGCTGCGATCTCGTCTCCCTGACAAGCAAGGCACATGAAAGGCAGAGCACATTGCAGAGGAAAAAGGAATGAAGAGGCATTCGCATGACAGCTTACGATGACTAAACAGTTAATACTGCTTAGCTGCTGCAAACTGCAATTCAAAACTCCGTAGGAGCCAGCACCTCACCTAGAAATAATACACCACCAATCAGCAAAAATGCTGTCCCTTGCCTTTGCCTATGATGGCACTTCTCAGCTCCTGTTCAGCTCTAAAGGTGATAAGTGACACTGCCTTGGAAAAGACACCAAACTACTCGTGTTCACGGCAGCAGCTCTCCAGCCTGCATGAACTCAGGCAAAAACCCAGGAATTCTACTCGTGCTGAGTTTCTGGTTCAGACAATATTTCAGACTATAGCAGTTCTGCTTCTCTCACTTTCTGCACTTTTATCTCCAGAAGGGGCCATTAGCTTAAGCTGTCTAGTAAAAACTGACTCCAGCTCTCATCTTTAGATCTTCTTTTTGTTTCACATTAATCCTTTACACCTTTAAAGTTCGGGGCCAAATACACACCTCACATATTCTACTGTAGTCAGTGATACCATAGTGTGATGGATTCTGACCTATGTTTGCAGAGGACAGAATGAGATCTAAACTGCAGACACTCAGATACACTTCAGCAACCATCCTTCTGCTTGACCTGGAAACCTCAAGAAAGCCCCAAAAGCACTAGTTTGTCTGTCTTGGAATACTCGGTGATGACAACTATTTTTGAATCACTTTGAAGGATAAATGCTGCCCTGGAGGTTTAAAAGAATTCCTTTAAAAGGAGATAAAAATAATCTCTTTAACTTAGTGACTTAATGAACACTCCTAATTCCTTTTCAACTCTTAAAAGGAAGAGTGAAGAAACGCAAACTGCTCAAGGTGCTTTCTCAGGGTGGGGAGAGGCAGGGGGAAAATCTTCTTTTCCTTTTTTGCCACCTTATTAGCTTCCTATGTCAAAGCAGAGTAGACATTAAGAAGGTTACTGTTTGGAACTCACCAAATAGTGAAACACAATCTCATGTTTCCAGGCTGATAGGATTAAAAACCAGACAATCTTACCTCTATCTTGAATGTTTTCCTCCAACACTGTTTTTGTGTCTGTCAGCACTTTCTCAGAAGTAGCATGTATCAACTTATGATGTGTCACGGTTTTTGGATCTTCCAAGCTCCCAGGTACACACTGCAGTAGATAATAAATAATGAAGATCAGACAACAGAAATGTCTACTGCATGAATCGCTGCACCTTGCATTGAAGATTCTCCACATACAAACTGTGCCATCATTTACTAGCTTCTTAATGGCTTAAGCTAGAGGCCAGCGCACAGAAAGTATTTTATTAAAAAAACTGAGGCTTGAGTTGCACTGTAACAACACTGCCTGTGGTAGGTTTCTACCTGCATATCCAAGCTCCTGGCTGGGAATAAAAATCAACAAAAGGAGGGATTCTAGCCTGCCTTCCTTGATGCTGTTAAATTAACAGCTACATCAGGGAGTTGAACTCAATGATCCTTACGGGTCCCTTCCAACTTGAGATAGTCTATCACTTAATTGCCAACTGGTTATGATGCTCTAAAAAAATCTTCTTTAAACAGACAGTTTCAAAGACCTAACATTACAGCCCAACTGCCCCAAATGAACCCTTCAAGGACACCAGCCTCTGTGAGGGGATTTATACTTTTGCAGTACAGTACATCTCTATCACACTTAATTCTGAGTGCTTGGTCCTACAGTCAGGCCTATGGAGATCTGGAGCAAAGCAAGGATGCTCTAGGACCCACAGCTACATTAATTCTGCACCAGATCACTAAGGTTGCTCACTCTTAGTCAGAAGTGTGCTGCAGCGGCAAAGAAAGCCAACGGGATCCTGGGTTCCATC
>RSEF01000017.1:8189635-8203867 GCA_003993805.1 Himantopus leucocephalus
CTTGAGGTCCCTTACGACCTGGTATTCTATGATTCTGTGAGAAGTGTTAAGGTAGCAATTAGTATAATGAACTAAGAATGCAAATCTACAAAGAACATCCAGTGTTTTTGCAGAAGGAAAGGCTATAATAATGCAGTATGCTTCTCATTTGTAACTAGTGTTAAAATAGAGGAGAGACTCTCTGCTTCATCTAATAATTATTATTTACACACTGTCAGACTAAACAAGCCAGTTTAGTTGCCAGCAGTGATTTTGGTATACTCGACCTTAAAATGGGAAGGAAACAGCAGTTTCTGCACCTCATTTCAAGCCGAAATCAACAGGTTTGGCTGCCGGAGCCCTAACCTGGGTTCCTGCTGAAAGTGCTGAACAAGAGTTACATTCACAACTTTTCTTCCCAACCATAAATAATCAGCATATAGTAATTTTTTTCATATTTGAATGTTGTGCTCAATTCCTTATTACAATTCTAAATTTTATGTCAATTAATTCACTAGGAAATCAAGTTCAAATCCTAAAAAAGAGCATGTGCACGCACAGGCCTTGAACTGACTCATCTTCACACCAGAGTGACTCCCAGATCCACAGTGAGAGATTTCAAGAACATTACATCAATGTGTCTGGAGGCTCCTAATTTGTTTGAGTGGAAAAAGAAATCATAGTGGTTGCAATTCCAGAAAGGCAAAATTAAAAATAACCTACCAAAACGAAATTGATGCTGCTATTCTCACCACAAAACAGGACACTTGATACTCACCTCACCTGCTTTGCTCACAGAAAACAGCTTTTAATGACACTTCTTTCAATACATGTTTCTACCAAGCCACTTTTGGNTCACCTGCTTTGCTCACAGAAAACAGCTTTTAATGACACTTCTTTCAATACATGTTTCTACCAAGCCACTTTTGGCCTGTTTGCAGGAGAGCGCGTTCACCCTTCACATAGAGACATTCCAGAAACCCCATTGAAATCAGTGCTCCACTTTGACGTAGCATTTAGTCCTGCTCATCATAACATCCATCACNGCCTGTTTGCAGGAGAGCGCGTTCACCCTTCACATAGAGACATTTCCAGAAACCCCACTGAAATCAGTGCTTCACTTTGATCTAGCATTTAGTCCTGCTCATCATAACATCCATCATCAGCCTCCTTCAAAGGAATCCTTTTAGTCCACCATCACCTTTTCTGTTGTGACTGCAACTGATGGAAAACTCAGCTACCTGCTCTGTTTCCAAACATAACGCCCTTGTTTTCAACACAGATAGATCTTCAATTCCTCATCTGAACTTCTGTACAGTTCTGATGCCTCAGTAAGATTGAGGTGAGAATGTTTGAGTCCTGCTTTGCATAACAGTAGCTTCTTACCAATCCTTCAGCATATTAACCGCTGAACAAAAGCCAAAGAATGCATTAAAGCCTAGAAGCAGCTGGGAGTACCTCCTGTAATTGATCTGATAAGTGACCCAAAATGCGTAAGAGTACATCAGTGGAACATCTCTCCAAACAAGCTCAAAATATTACTGTTACTGATCCTTAGTGTCAGATCCCAAAAGGAAGAGCAAGAAAATGGGAGCTGGGAGGTGTATGTTTGGGGTGGGACAGGATGGGACACGACATGGACCTATTATCCTTTTTTTTTTTCCCCTAGCACATACAAAGGGGGGTGCGCGTGCAAGTATAATACTAATAAGGTAAAAGTGTAAGTGAAAAAAATAGAAGTTACTGTTTTAAAAGAAACTCCTGTGGACACCTACTCTTACTTCCTGTTCCTATAACCACTTTGTTAACAACTGCATAGAACAATAAGGCATATATAGACAGCACATATATCAAAGAGACTGCTCAGTGAAATACTTAGCTTATCTTAACATTTTAATATGCCCTGGAAATAGAAAGGCCATCTTAATAGGCAATGCCTCTACTAGCTGTCAACAGCCCACCAGGGACTACCACCACCAATCATCAGATCTCACTGTGGAATCTTGCTTCATGAGAACCATATCTGCCCAAATACAGTGTTTTTGTATTAAATACAATGCTTTAAAGTGTAACTGAAAACATCTTCCTGCCCAGAGAGAGAACAGCACTGGTAATCCAGAGGGGGAGTAGTAACAGGGAGAAGAATTCCATGCACAGTGCAGAGGAAGCATCTGTCACACAAGTCAAAGGAAGATGAGAAATCAGGGTGCACCTCGAAGCAGAGAAATTGGGGTGCACCTTGCTGCCCCAGGGCACAGCGGGCGTTAACGAGCACTGCTTGTTTGGCAATCAGGGGTGCAGAATGCTGGGGAAGATGAGCTCTCTCACATCTTTTTGTACAAAAGGATTGTGAGGAGGCAATCTGCTGTTTCGTGGTTTTGCTTCCAGCATGAATATTTGCATTTCTTCAACACTGGAGTTCATGGCAGGCTGCTTTGCCAGGCAGGTGAGAAACCTTTGTTCACAGGTGCATGAGCAACTGGTGAAATTGTAAGCCCTGGTGATGCTAAATGCTATTTGTGAAGCTTGGAATCCTGAGAAACCACAAGGCTTTCTGTTTGTTTTTAAAATAATAAAAGCAAACAAAAAAAATGCTTTTTCTTAACAGAAACACTTGAAAATAGTACTGACACTCCCTACTACTAACCTTGTGTGGCTTAAACCATCTGTGTCCCTCAAAGTATCCAAAACATGCCCAGGGGCATTAACCTACCTTATCTTGGTACTCTGAGAACTAGCACCTTGCATCTCTGTTCCACAGATACTCCTTATCATACCTTAAAACCCAGGCGAGTATCACTGAGACAGCTTAAGAAAAAGGGGAACAGAAGCATTAAAAGCTTGCCCCACGCTGCCAGGAAAATTAGAGGTACAGCTTACATACACATAACAGCCCACACTTGTGCATTCTGAGTGCATGACCACAATTTACATCCGTATTTCCAAAATACTGCTGAGCTTCAGCAAGAGGCAACAATCTCCTGTAATCAGAGTATCAGAACCAGGACTGCCTACAGCACCGCTGGCCAATGCGGTGCTGGACTTGGCCTGTCAACGCTGCGCACAAGAATTATGGATCATAAAAATATTTAAGTCAAGCTTGAGTTTCCATGGTTAAGCTGACCCTTC
Source organism: Himantopus leucocephalus (assembly GCA_003993805.1). Taxonomy (NCBI): domain Eukaryota; kingdom Metazoa; phylum Chordata; class Aves; order Charadriiformes; family Recurvirostridae; genus Himantopus; species Himantopus leucocephalus. The sequence continues at coordinate 8,192,744 of RSEF01000017.1, forward strand.
TCAGTGCTGGTTCTGAAATGGATGGTTGCTTTTTAAGGAAACCACGGGAGAGCTCAGGGCCTGCTCCTGCCAGCTGTGCTCCCACTGAGGTGGCGGGGCCTTGCGCAGGGACAAGTGACTGTTCCAAGGGAACATTTCAATGGTGAAACAAGTTCAATAACAACTAGAAGGAAAACAACTTATTATCAGGTATTTGTTCACTGATTACATAGACAGCATAATTAAAGGCAGCAGTTTAACAACAACCACCACTAAATTGTTCCAGGTCAAGAGATGAAATGAAAAGAGATGAGGGTTTTTGGTTGGGTGGTTTTTTTTTGCTTTATCTGTAACAAAACCAAAACATAAAATTCAAGAATAAAAAAAGACATCAAGAGTGACACTTCAGAGACCAGTAGGCATTTGAATGTTATGGAGGGAAAAGTGGCCACCTTCCTAGTTCAAATCCCTTACAAATATTATCTTCCTCTGCTTCCTGAAATAATGATTTCAAAGACTTCAGGGAACATAATAATCAGGATCTTACAAGAGATGGCTGCATAAATTATCTCAAGGTGCTATCAAGATTCATTGCAACACACCCATGATCAGGAGTCATGATTTTCCCATTTCTATTTTTCCTCTCCATAAAACTATATATTATCCATAATGGTTATGCAAATCCATACCATTAGCACAAAGCAGGAGAGAGAATGAAATCAAACATCATGCCAAGTTATCAATTGTTTTCTGCCCTGACTCGCACTGCAATGCAAGCATCTATTCAATTAAGCTTCCTGATAATTAAAGGCCTTTCAGCTCTGCACATATGCATGTAATCATTACCCCACCCTGTTTTGGCAGTCTTTGAACCACTCTTCTGCTTAATCACTCAGCTGTGCCAAAGGGGAACAAGAGGGGAGCACTAGACTTCTTCCAGGAACATAAGAGTGCAGGGAGCCCTGCACCCCCATTTTCCCTCAAGAAGGATCACTCCTGCCTCAGGCGAGAGAACCCAAACGTAGCCGTTCTCATCCCTAAATCAAAAAGCATTTACAAAGACTACGGGACAAGAAAAAACAGTGTGTGCTGTGACCTGTAGTTTCCAGGGGTTCTAGTTGAAAGCAAACAACTAGCAGCCCCGAGGCAGAGGGCACCTGTGCTGCTGGCCACCCGTCCTTCACAGCATGCTCTTTCAGAAAAGAAAACCTTTTACCCTTCAAATGGGGGTAAAGTAATTACACATTACAGGTATGTTCTCCTATTGCAACTGTGGTGTATGAAAAAAAAAAAGAAAAGTCTTTGCAAGACTTTGGAGACAAAAACAACCTATTAAATGTGGTTTAGTAAACTGCACTCCCAAAGATTGGAGTAGAGGCTCTTGCTTTTGTCCCTGAAAAGTTACAGGTCTCTCAGCAAAGCTCACAGCGAGAAATTCAGCAGGTTATGGCGCAAGCTGCCAGACCACACTGTGTGGGTTCCAGAATGGCAGACTTTAGGACAGTCCTGGACATGGGTCACAACCTTACATGCTGCTGTTGTCAATCACATTTTTGCTTTAACATAAAACACTGTCATGGCAGATCTTCAAAATTCAGTCCAATAGTTTTGAAGCGACTGGTTTTAATATTTAACATCCACAAACACACCACTGGTAATTGAGCACATCAGTACAAAGACCCTGTGTTTTCCAGCTCAGCTTCTACAGACTGTGCCTGTGCGTTTTCACGGGTTTTCTCTTCCAGACAGCAATTAGTAGTTTACCCTTTGAACACGTCCATTAAGATCTTACTGCTTAGAGCACAGGGAGAGCATTAGACAAGTCTATTACCTCCCCACTGAATATCCCGCTAGCTACTGTGCCAACCCAGGCTAAGGCTGTACTAAGACTTTTTCAAAAAAGGGAAGTTCTCCTCCACAGCTACTACTTTCTTTGTCTGTTCTTAAATATAAACAAGACACAAGCCAGGCTATAATTTCTGAGAGGGAATCATCAGAAGCAGGTGTACCAGTCTCTTGCAAGGCATGGTGACCAGTGCATAAAGTGCACGCAGGAGCTGGTGGTCTGTAACTCTACCGCAAAACGTATGCCAAATTCTGTAACTAAGGTTGCAAAGTAATTTCCCCTGAAATCCTCCTTTTCCAACACAGAAAACTCTCGAAAGGGGCATTTTCTTTCTATATGGATCAGTTTCACATAATTTGGAGAGGTGGCAGACAGGACAAACCAGGGAACCCGAACACAAAACCACTTGTTTACTTGAGCTACTTTAAAAAAAACCCAAAAAAAACAACAAAGAAACCCAAAACGTTTACAGGGCATTGGAAAAATCTGTTTTGTTCACACGGGGACCTGCCAGCCGTCCCCCCCGACCATGATTTTCAGTCCCAGCCCAGAACACGCCGCGTACGGCAGAAAGCGCAGAGATTTCGGCGCTATCTCTGCCCCACACCCGCCCCGGGCTCACCGCTCCTTCCCAGCGCACCGCACGACCCGGGAACCCGCCGGGGGAGGCCCCCGGCCCCGGGGGGACGGGACGGGACACCTCTCCTTACGTGCTTCAGGCATCGCTCCTTCAGCTTCTCCACCGTGGTGTCCTCGGGGACCTCTTCCAGCCACTCCGCGCCCTCCATGGTGCACACATGGAGCCTCAGCACCTTCCCCGCGAAGATCTTCTCCTCCTGCACGAACATCGCCCCGGGCCCCACCGCCGCCCCCGGTCCCCGCTCTGTCCCGCCGACGCCTCCTCACCAGGCCCCGGGCACCGCCGTGCGCCGGGCCCCGCGCTACCGCCCGCCCATGAAGGTGACCCCGCCAGGCCCGAGGGGAGCGGCGAGCCCGGACGGGCCGCGCTGGGAGAGGGGGAGCTCGGCGAGCCCCCGGCGGCGCTGCCCCGGCCCCGCCGCGATGCCCCGGCCCCGCCGCCGCCGCTCCTGTCACCGCCTCGGCCCGGCGGTCCCTCCCAGGGGACGGGGGCGCTCCCGCAGCGGCCGGAACCGGAAGGGGTGGTGTGCCGCGGGGCATGTTGGGAGATGTAGTTTTCTGCCGCCGCGCCGGAAGTGAAGGCCGCGACGGCCCCGGGCGGGAATAAAGACCCTGAGCGCACAGTTGAGCTTTTTCAACATTTATTAACGGCTTCTCTGCAGGGGGGGCGGCCCGGCTTGAAAAAAATAAAAATAATTTTTAAAAAAAACACTGTTTTCCCAGTGCATTGTGGGAATCGCGGTCTCTCCCTCCGCCCCGGAGCACTGTGGGAAGTGTAGTTCTCCCCGCCCGGGGCATGCTGGGAGCTGTAGTCCGCGGCGCTGAGGCCTCTCCCGCCGGCCTCGGCCAGGCCGCTGCGGGCAGCGCTCGGGCAGCGGGCTGCCCCGCCGACACCCACCGGCGGGGCCCGGCGGGAGCCTGCCGTCCGCGGCCGGGCGGGAGGGGACGGCCGGGGGGGACGCGGCCGTTCTCCCTTTCCGCCATTAGAGGGGGACCGCGAGCTGCCGGCGGCGCCGCCGGGCTGCGGCCGCCTCCCCGCGGCGGGGGTCAGCGCCAGGCCCCGGCGGGCGGAGGGGCAGCAGCCCTGGGGACTGAACGAGGCTAAAGCCGCCCCTGGGGACGTACCGAGCGGGGCGGTCACGGGCACGGAGGAGCAGGCGATGGGGGCTGCACCGCGGCCTGGCCTGTCTGTCTGTCCGGGGCCTGTCCGTTTGTTCGGGGCTTGTCTGTCTGTCCCGAGCCCGTCTGTCCGAGCCTGGCCTGGCCTGGCCTGTCCAGCTCTGCAGTTACCTGCCCTTCTCCCATCCTCTTCACGCGCCTGTGGGTGCTGCAGGCTGCGGTGAGTCATTTCCCAGGGAGCAAGTGATAAAAAATTAAGAGTAATCCATAGTCCGAGGCTGCCCGCACGCTTTCCACACGCTTTCCACACGCTCAGTGTGCTCTGGCTTGTTATCCCTGCCCAGATTATTGCCTGCAGCCTGACAGGCTGTGGGGTGTTTTTTTGGTGTTAAATACACTGTTAAAGGGAGCTTGAAATGAAAAAAGGGCACTGCAGCTATAGCTGCTGGATTTTTATGTACGTATTAAATTGAGCTGTGCTTGTCTAGAAAATGTGAGGACTATGTCATCGTTTCATCTCTGAGAGTGAGCGCTGTAATATTCATGTTACATACTCAGTCTGGAGTTGGTTGAGCGGCAGCTAAAGCTCTCTGGAAGAAATAAATCCAGACAGAATTAGCAGACCCAGAGACAATAAAGGCAATAAAGTGTTATGTGAGAAGGAGCTGAGAGCTCCGGAGAGCCAAAATTCGATCCCATTAAAAAGCAGATTTAGTTTTGGGCTGGCAAAAGCAGTAGGTACCGCTGAAGCCCCGGCCCAGGAGCGCATCTCTGGGGGTCTTTACGCTGATATTGCGCTGGGCCGGCAGCTCCCAGGGGTCAAACGGGAGATTTATTTTCCTTTCCCATTTTCTGAGATGTGAAGGAATCCCATCCCTTCCTGCCACCCTCGCTGGCGTGCTGGGCTCAGACACCAGCTCCCAGAGCCCACGAGAGGGAGCAAATTCCCCCTCAGCAAATTCCCTGCCAGCAGCAGCTCCTTTTGGGGACGGCCTGTGCGAGTTTTGCCACCCCACGAGCGTGGCCGTGGGGTGTCCGCTGGGGCTGACACGGGGGGGAGGGAGCAGGTCCCGAAGGCAGCAGTGGAGTAACCCCAAGTCCTTGGCAGCAAGGGCTCAGCGGGGAGCCCTGGCTCCAGCCAGCCGCTGCTTGAGGCCAAGCACCCGACACGTCCCGGCCACCCAAGCCTCCCTGGAGAACCGCTCTTTTCTTCTGATTACCGGCGTTATTCGCTCGCCGCAACTTTTCCTGCTTCATGGGGAGAGCTGGAAATCTGGACGCCAACTTGGGAAGGTGATTCTCAGTGACCCCCGGCAGCCACGCTCTCTGTAGGGAGGGAGCAACGATAACGTTTTGCTAGGAGATACTTTAAAACAGCAGAGAAACATCAGGTGATTTCACAGCAGGCTAAATTCAGTTGTGAGCTCTTAGGGTGAGGAGGCTGCGTGGATGTTACACAGCCATAAAGGGGGCTCTTAGCAGTCGCTACTGCAAGTAGAAGCAATATTTGGAGATGAATCTGCAGCTGAAGCAGAAAAAAAAGGAGATTTCTTCTTTCTGGTCATATCTTGCGTCGAAACAGTGCTTGCCTAACACAAGTGGAATACTTTATTTTCATGCTTTGAATGCAGCTCCTGTGTGCTTGATAAAATGTACCCATAAAATTGCAAATACAAGGCAATTTGACTACTGATGGCTAATGCATCATAACGGCTAAGGAAATGCGAGCATTTAAAAATACCCCATTTAAACGTTGGGCATTACCTCCGTTACTTGCACTGTAGCAGAATAAATAAACAATATGTGTGTATTATGTTAATATTGTCCAAAGCCAAAAGAATGAGTGCACATTGTGTTACTTGCTTTTTATGACTGATCCATTATGGCCAGAGACCAACGTGTGAATGAGAAAAGAGGGAAATCAACAGCTCTTTTCCTTGGAGAAATGGCTCCTTTTGTTTTATGTCTCCCGGTGAATTATTTTCCATGATTGCATCTAGCAGCAGGAACCTCCTGCGTTACTGAGAACGATACAGGTCCCAGGGAAGATGGTTGCAAAACTCCATTGATTTGATGATTGCTGGCGTTGGCCTGGGCGCTGCCCGGTGTTATGGGGGGGGGAAGCAGACCAGAGGAGGGGGGACGGAGCCCACCCACAGTCAAACACCCCAGTGTAGCCCAACGGGCTCGTTGGACTGTACTGGGGGAGCAGAGTACCATTAGTGTTGATTCCTGACCGGAGAGGAGGGCTGTGGGAGCAGGCGCTGCTGCCTAGGGGCTCCTTTGGTACAAATCGGAGCAGTTTTGGGACTGCTCTAATGTCTGCAAGTTGTCTGTGACCCTCTAGGGAGGGCACGGGTCCGAGGACTCCTTGGCCCGCACGGGGCGCTGGCGGTGCCTCTCCTGGGCTGATTCCTTCTCTTGCAAGGACTCCAAGGAGCTTGTTCCAGACCAACCAGTGCTGGTGGAGCAGGGACCTCCAGCTCAGGGAAATCCACACCAGCAGAACCATAATCTCTTTTAAATTGTCTGAGAGTGGGAGGAATAAAAGAGAGTGAAAATTACAGCCCCCCCCCCCCCTGGTTTTTCCTGGGCATTCTCAGAATTTATTGAGACATCTCCTGTGGGATGCTACATCACGTCAGCCAAGACTTGTGTATCGACTCTTTTCCTGCTGCTGCTGAGTGAAGAAATATGATAGCAGGAGGGATAATGAAGCAGACATGTTTTCTTCAAATCAAACCGATTCTCTCTTAAGGTGGGATAAAAGGGTAGAGAACTTTCCCTTCGCGATATTTTTCTCAGTAATGTGTTTTGACAATTTAATTTAGAAGTCATAGAGTAGCGAAGACAAAGTCACCCGGTGGGTGGACATCGGAGAGTTCAGTTGCCTTTGTGATGAATTGGTGATAGTACAGAGATGACAAAACAACACAGGGGGACAAGAAGGAGGCTGGCAGCACTGTCGGCAACATGCACAGGATAAATTGAACACTACACTTCATCCAGGTTCTTCAATAGTCCCAGGCATCCTGATATAATTTATGAATTGCAATTAGCATTTTATTATGGCTCATGCTCGAGCTGCGTACCTATCGCTTGGGTTCAGGTTTTGCTAGAGTCGCAGAGCGAAGTTTTCATAAGTTTAAAGTACCTATTTATTTAAATTAAAGCAGTAAATGTGCTCAGGAGGTTGCTTTCCTCTTTTTAAGCTGCAGAGGTTGAGGGTGTGGATTTCTTGCTGGCTCATGTCCTGATGCTCCTGTCCTGATCAGGACGGGAGCCCTGTCCTGACGCTTCAAGGCTGATGGATCCCAGATTCATTTCTCTTTTTCTGAGACATGGAAACTTCTCTCTCTTGCCCCTTAACAGCTTCCCCAGGCAGACAGAGGAGGAGCAAGCGCTTCTCCCGCTCCCCTCTCCGTCCCAGCTGGGGACGCAGTGCCCTTCTGCTTCCCCTTCCCTGCAAACAGAGCATCATCTTGAAAAACTTTCTAAAAAGGGTCTCTTAAGTTGGAAACTGGAAAAACTTGTGGGCAACATCATCAGGCTGTCACTGCCGGCACCTGCAGCGCCCCGGGGCCGTGGTCGGGCAGGAGGGTGCCCGGTCGGGGCTGCCCCGCTGCCCCCTGCAGCACCCCGGGACCTGGGCTGGTACCCCAGTGCGGAGACGCGCAGATCTGTTGTACTATTTACCTCCAGAATCACTCTGAAAGGCCCCCGACTGTGCTCCAAATAACTCTGCAGGTTGTTAGAAATATACAAAGCTTTTTGCGGGGATATTCATGAAATTCTATCACCGCTTACCCTGGCTGGTAATGGCCTTGTTTATGTATGGGCTCTATACCTGGCTTTGCAGCCTCTCCAAACACAATTCTATTACCGCGTTTAACTGCTCTATCAGTGTAGTACTTAGCGCGCTCTGCTTTCCAGCACAGCTCCGTAATGGCCGGGGAAGGTATTAGGCGCTGCAGTTTGTGAGTATTCAAAAGAAAGTTCAAACCTCACGATGACTTTATTTTAAAATTCATGGAATTTCTAAGTACCAACTCCTAAGCTATGACCAAATAGTCATTTCTTTCTTAAACAGCTTTTTATTTTCCCCTCTTTCCCCCCATCAGTTTACTTGTTCTTCTGCGGGTCCCTGCCTGTCCCACCGCAGGACCCCCCGCCGCCCTCCGCGTCCCCACCAGCACTTTCCTCCCCGGGAGCAGCCGCAGCGCGGCTCTGCCCACATCGGCTGGGGGAGCATCACTATGGGGGCACTGAGGGGGGGACACTTTGGGGGTTTGCTGGCAGCGTGGACCCTGGGAGCGCCCCCCCCGTGCCCTCCCTGAGCAGTGCCGTGGTGGGCAGCGGCCAGAGGAGCAGAAACAAGGGGGAAAAGAGAATTAGAAATGAGGGGGGTATTGAGAAGGCTGTGACAGTACCTGTGTGGGAAGGGCGGCAGGATCAGGCCACTGGCGGTGCTGGGGGCGGCAGTGGTGGAAATCATCCTTCGAGTCTTTCCTTATAATCAGCATTTTGCTTTTTGGTACCGCGTGGCTCCAGTTCACGGATTTCATTCCTAAAAAGAGAAGAAAAACCTTTCAGCTTCATATATAACATCCCGCTTCCCACACACACAGGCGGAGAAGGATGAACACCCACCTCTGCCTGCCGCCACCTCGTCCATCAGGTGCTGTTTTACCCGCGACCATCACCGCTGCGTCTGGGTGGCAGGAGGCAGCCGGGAGGATTTGCCTCCTCTTTCCAGCTGATCGAGAGCGTTTTCTCATTTCCTCGTATGTTTTGGCAGAATGTCACAATTTAATTGTTGGAAACAAGAGCAGGAAATATTAGCAGCACCGGCACAATAGGATTTTAATTTAGCTTCAGGATAGAAATGGGTCTCTAGCAGAGTGCCAGGCTCCAGGATTGCCTGCGAGTACGAGGAGCCTGGAGTTCGCCTAATAGTTTGCACAACTGGGGTAATTCTGGAGGGATGCGAGGGACTTAATTGGGCTCATGCTTAAACATCCTCGTAATGCGAGGCGCGCTGCGTGCTCTGAGCATTATTATTAAACAGCCCATTTCACTTTTTAATGATCATCTTGGATCACCGTAACAGTGATCAGCAAATAATCCTGGCCAAATAAACATCTGTCTTCGGCGTTTCCACAGCCGGGGCTGCCGCTGGGCTCCGAGCCCGGCCGAGGGGGACGGCCATGCCCCCAGCCCCACGGGAGCCCCACGTGCCGCCCCCCTCCACCCGGCACCCTCCATCAGGCTGGGGGGCTCGGCGGTCGGGGTTAGTCCTCAGCACCACCTACCCCTTGGGACATCAATGTCTGCCCCAAACGCCGCCGGGCTGCCCACGCGGGAGGCGTGTCACCGCCCGCCTTGACATTGAGGTAAAATATGGGGCATCACTAAATTATTCAGTTGGTGAGAGGGGCTCTCAGGATGGTGTGTTGCTCTTCTGCAGTGTAATTAATAGTCTTTAGATTAAATATGAAATCATTCCTAGTCATTAATAATTTAGCCGCAGCGTGGCGATCTTTAGAGAGCAGCAGCACTTCATATTCTTCTCAAGTATGTTGCCTGAAACGCTTTGGGGGAAGCCGGCCGCCCTTTCATCCATCTCAATTACAGTTGCTGGCTGCTCGTTTCCTTCTTGAACATTGTTTTGAGAAGGTGTAAAACTCTTCCGCTCCCGCTTTTTCCTAAGTCAGTGTTTAAAGCATCAGCGTGTCCTGGAAAGGAGGGGCCAGACCTCTACACTGACAGCGATCCGCGGTAGAGTGGAAGCGCAGCCCTCCAGCGCTTCCCGAGGTGTCCGTGCTCCAGCCCTGGCAGGTGCCGTAAGAGTTTCTGGGTTGGATTTAGCTTGAACGCGGCTTCCACCGTCCTCCCCGTGGGGCGGATCACCTGCTGGCCCCAAGAAGGGGCTGAGCGTGCCGCCGGTCCTCGCCGACATTGGAGGTGGGAGGATGGAGAAGAGCTTCCCACGGCTGAGGTGCCTGCACTGCCGTGGCTTTTGCTGTGGTGCTGGTGACCCTGGCCCAAGCCAACCCACCAGCACCAGTCCCACAGTCCCTATAATTCTCAGAAAACGGGATCTGACGCGCCTCTCCTCCATCTCTCCCAGCCCCCAGGCCCCACCGCCGTGCTTTTTACGGGCAGGATGGAGATGACGGTTTTTGCTAATGCTGACAACTACCATAATTTAGCTTTACGCCAACACTAAAACTGGAGAAAGAATTCGTGTCCTGGGACATCTGTGACACAGTTGCAGCTGACAGCAGGTTTATATGCAGCCCCAGTGGCTCCCAGCAAGGAAAGCACCCCGGCACGTATGGAGATGTACAACAGCTCCTCCGCCCCCAAACCGGCTCCGACCCCGTTGGTAAGACACGTGAAATCAGCCGTCCCGCCACACAGTTCCCCGTGCAGACCCTTCCCCATGGAGACAAATCCCTGCTTTGCCTTAGCCCAGCACAATCAATGGGAAAAAGCCCCATCCGCATCCTTCTGCGACGCTGGTGGGCTCCCACCGGAGTGCCGGACCAGGCTGCGCCGGTGCAGGGGCGTGAGGACGCTCTGGAAAGGGCAGGGATGCTCGAAAGCAGGAAAAAGCAGCGGTCTGGGCAAAAGCCCAGCTGAATCCCCCCCCAGCCGGGTTCCTGCTCCCCGGCGTGCGATCACAGCTCGGCTGCTAAAGGCCACCCGTAGCAGGAGGAACATCTCGGAGCGCCGGAGCCCCGGGGTGCTGGGCTGGGGCCGCGCCGGCTGCCAGCGGCAGCTCCAGAGGGACCCTGCCTTTTGCCGAGCGCCATAATTCCTGTTTCCAAACAGCAAACAAATGTTAAACAGCTGCTGCAGTAAAATTTGAAATCAAAGCCAAGTCCCCCGGAGGTGCCAGCAGCGGCTGGGGCGAGGAGGGGCGAAGGGGCAGGATGAGGCCGACCCCGGCACGGGAACGCAGCCCCGGGCTCAGCGGGGCAAAGGCAGCAGTTCTGGGGGTCCCAGTGACTCCCACAGCCCCAGCAACCGCAAGCACTAAATGTCACATCTCCCAGAGCACCCTAAATAACCACGTGGCTGCTGTAACCTTTATGGGGCCCTCCTGATTCACGCGTTAGCTGTTACAATAGGATAAACTTGTTTGCACACCTGGCTGTGTTTTAAATAGATTTAATTCCTTTGTGCCTCTCCACAGCTTCCTCTGATGACTAAATGACTTGTCAGCTGTCGAGGGCTGAGTGCTGACAGCTTCGACTTGCCCCCGCAAGTGTGTGCCCCCCCCCGGGCAGCATCCCCTGGGACGGCCCTGAGCCGCTTGGGCATGGCGGGGCTTGGCCAAAAGTGCGGTGCTGGGCCCAAAAGTGCAGCGTTCTGTAGGGTGGGAGGATGTGGGGTGATGGGGGCAAAGGGGCAGCAAGAGGCCAGAGACACTTTAGGGGGTCAAACAGCCTTCGGGTCAAACATACCCCATGGTATCGGGCACCCCCCCAAGAGGGGCTGACCTCAAATCCCCCATCGGTCCCTCTGCCAAATAA
>RSEF01000017.1:8217838-8237384 GCA_003993805.1 Himantopus leucocephalus
ACTAACCTCAGGAATATCAAAAAAGGAGCCCAATATTTTTTTTAAGTAGGTCGCCACAGACCTAGTCGTTTACAGTATAACGAATGCGATTATTTCCTTCATAAATTTTAAATACAAGCAGAATAAAAATCACATTTTTTTCAGGCAACAGTAGCAGTTCAGTAGGTAAGTGGCTTGATCACATTTTTTGTTTTGTATTAGTAATGCATGCAAGCAGCTTTAGTATTACAGATCCCTTATAGGTCACGAAACATTTGCTCTCTTTATAAAGTCCCTCCGTAAGTACCATCTTGTCTTCTCACGGGAGTTTCGGGCCGGCTGGAGGAGCCCGAACCTTGTTCAAAAGGTTGCGGAGTGCTTTGGGTATCCGATGCCATAGCATCTGTGGCAGCTGCCTCCTGTATCACAGAGCCAGCCCCTTCGGCATCCTCGCTCTGTTCGAAGGACTGGTTGGATCCATTGCTTAGCTCTACGTTCACCGTGTTAGTTCTCAAGGCTACTATAGTTCCCGAATCGCTCCTCCTTTCTGCATAGATTCGCTGCTCAAAGACCTGAGCAGTGTTGGGCTGGAATTCAGGATCCAGGGGGACACTGTTTGTGGTGGAGCCCATGACCGTGCGGTACATCTCCATCCCCTCCGGCAGCATGGACTTAATCTTCGGCAGCCAGCGCTTGCGGACCCGGCGGGCGTTGGTGCACATATCGGCTGCTATAACATTCATCTCGCTTTCCTTAAAGCTCGGGGCAAAATTCTGACAATACACTGCAAAGACAGGGATACATAGAGCTGAGGATTCAGAGAAAGCAATAGCAAGGCGGCTGCGCGATCACAGCCTCTGCGCCGGCCTGGAGACCTGCCGCGAGGCTCAGCGCGGGCTGGTGCCATGGAGGGGAGGGTCACCCATGGGCCAGAGCTCTCGCAAGGAGAGACTTACAGACAAGGACTCCTCAGCTCGAGACGGACACAACCAAGAAGTGAGAAGACCAGAAGGCATAAACCCCCCAGGTGGCACGGGGAGGGGGGCTGGAGAAGGGCCACTCACTGCCCGGGGACCCAGCGGGACCGGGCTCTGCCTGCAGGACCCAGCCTCCAGCCGGAGCGCGGCACCCACGGCCACAGCACACTGGGATGGCCGAAAGCAGAGATGGACACGGAAAAAGTCAACACAAACTCCTCAACAGCAGATCCATGAATGGCTCTTAAAGCCACGGTGGCGCAGGCACAGCTGCGGGGCTGGAAAATGTCAAGAGCTGCTCTTGACCGAGCAGAGGAGATTGCCCGAACGACCGTCCTCTGCCTGTCCCATGCCTCATGCCGGCCACCGCGGGGCCAACCAGCACTGCACGGACCACCGGCCCGGCCAGCGCGGCTGCTCCAGTGTCCCACCACCGGCACATCAGCTGGCACGCAGCCCAGCTGCAGCCCTGCTCCTCCGCGGGGACCAAGCACCTCATGTTATGGGGCAACACCCAAGGAACTGCCATGGTGGGCAATTATCAACTAAAGCTGGTGCACAGGGTAAAACTCAGGCAGTGCGGAGTCACCTTATGTCCTGACACGTGACAGCGCGTTATAGGCACTGTCACTGGACAGCGATGCCTTTCCAACCTCTCAAACTCTTTGCGAGCCCCAGCAAGGACCAAGGCTGGAAGGTCCTGTCCCAGGGCTCTGCAGGGCGAAGCTGCCAACAGGGAGGCACCACGCACAAGCCACGGGCAAGCACCAACAGCACAGTCTAGTGCTTTTGTCTTTATGTATCGAACATCTGCCATCTTATCCCTTTTCTCCACGTGCTACAGATCTCAGAGGGTGGCTGGAAGGCCCCTGGAGTTCAGCAGCACAGCAACAATTAGGGAGAGGAAAGATTTATCTTCCAAATCTTGAAAACAATTAAAAAAAATTGCTTAGAGTTTCATTTTCCAGCGCAATAATATTTACATAAAGATTTACTATCCAGAATGCAGGGAGGGTGAGAGACCACATCGCTTTCCACTGTACATCAAGCCCACGGCAAAGGGGCTGCGCTGCACCGACCCACGAGGGTTTCCTCCACCACTCGCCCACCGGCAGGCACCGTTTGTCCCACAGCACGTTCCTTGTGTTCAAGGGTGACTGCAAGAGCCAAATATTTAACCATTTCTTTCCGGTGCCTGCCATAAATAATTAAACCACCTTGATGGAAGTAACAAAACTCTCCTTTTCTTGCACAAAGGCGCTGGGCACCAATTCGCCCAGTGAAGCAGGTAGCCCTGCTCGCCCCAGCCCCGGCTAAAGTCGGGGCGCTGCGTAATCACGCAAGCACAGGGCATCTTACCTGCGGGACGGCAGAAGGGGCATTAAACAGCCGCCCTTTTTGTACCCCCGGCTCTGAGGCAGAGCTCAGCGGCTCTACGGACAGAGCGACCCGCTCGCCGAGCCCCGCGGCACCGTGCGGAACTTTGTGTGGAGTTGAGACGTTAAAAACAAAAGCTCCTGTTGCTTTACGCAATCGTTTAAAAAGGCAATTATTTGCAGCAGGGCTCCCATTTTACGTATTTTCTTTTTTTTAAAAAAAGCCTACGGAATACATTCAAGGAAATAGGCTGTAAATCGAACAGAAAGGCTGCCAGCGAGATCTTCCCGCGCTGCCAGGGCTGAAGCAGCCGGTGGATTCCCCAGTTCCTGGGGGGGCGCTCACTGCTGAAGACCAGCGGCCCCAGCAGCCCAGGGCACGGCAGGGCACGGCTGCTCCCGGGCACCGCAGGGCCAGCGCCTCCGAGAGATGCGCGTGGGACGTCTCTGGGAGCTGGAGTGGAGCTGGACGCTCCGCTCCTGCACGCCCGGGGATTCGGCAGAGCCCTGCACGCCGCTCAACGCAAATGTGAGCCGGAGCCCGGGGGCACCAAAGCCAGCACACCGGGATGACCTGTTTCAGCGCTATCATGCTCTGAATGTTGCCAAAAGCATAATTTTGATTTCCTTCTTAGAGCACCTATCAATCAAATAATTATTAACTGCAAAATTAGGGCTTTAAAATATAGCAAAACAGGCAAGGAGCAATAATGGTTTATATTAAGATACTGCCAAACAAATNTCACCCCCCCCCCCCCCCCCAAATGATGCAAAATAAAAATAAATTAATTTTCCTATAACCTAATTTCACCACATGTAGTGCCCATATTATGCAACAGAGACGGCCTTCCCTGCTTAGGTTTCGGCTTTGCTCTCGGCATGCTGTTCCAACAGAGCAGCAGTAAATCTCTCTCCTTACATTTGACTGCATTAAGAACCCTGCTGTCCAGGGGCTTCCTGCTGGGATCGCTCGTGGAGGACCGGATTCCAGTTCCGCAGCTGTTGGCAAGCGTGTTCCTGCAAGAAAGACGAAGGAAGATCCTTACACCGGGGACGCCAGGGGACGGCCGCTGCCTCGTCCTCTTCCCTCTAGGTCCTTACGGAGGGATCACCACGTTACACGATTTTAAGGCAAGGAATTGGAAAACCTGGTGCTCAGGTTCAAGCATCGTCANCGATTTCAAGGCAAGGAACTGGAAAACCTGGTGCTCAGGTTCCAGCATCGTCGAGAAAAAGCACAGAAATCAGCGCAGCGCATACAGAGGATGAGGCGCTCATCGCACATTCTCTATTAACGTGGTTAAACCAGCAGAAAATCAACACAATCCCTTGGGAGAGCACAAAGAGGAAGAGGACGTACCGATCAAAGAAGGTGGCCAGAAGACGTCTCAGAAGGACCTTGTGTTTGACACCGGCACATAAGTGGCAATTCATCAGCTGCCCCCGGGTGATGTACACCCCCGAGCCTGGAAGGGCGGGAGAGGGAGAGGTCAGAATTACAGCCTCGCTGGCAGCGCCGCCTCCGAGCCCGCACCGCACCGCTCCTCCTGCGCCGGCGTAACGGGGGAAGGCAGGAGGGAGCGCGTTCCTCACGTGCTGCTACGGAAGCCCAACGAGGACGGCGGGATTTTTGGGAAAGCCCGGCAGGGACTGTTACCGCAGCCCCGCGGGGTCTTGGCAAGTCCCAGTTAATAACAATTCCTAATTTTGCCATTACAGAAAGGAAGCCTATGGAAATCAAATGAAAGGACTCAAGCATTTTTTTTTGCAAAGAAACACAGCGCAAGGCTTCATCCCGTGATTCTCTATGTACAAATCAGATTATTTATTCTTTCTGAAGGAAGAAAACCCCAATCCATTCGGCCTTTTCTGTTCTCAAGTGAAAGAGCGCAGAACACATAACCAGAAAGAAAGCACAAAACCCCGTCTGGCACAGCAGGGGTACTCGCTTACGCTCCAGATCTAACCGTTCCCAAAAATCCCAGCCCATCACCTCTTGATACTTCTGGTGAGCAGGGAATTTTCCTTCTAATCCGCAGGAACTGCTGACTTTGAAATAGACTGCCTTTAAGGATGTTCTCCGGAAGAGAAAGGAGCCCCTGCCAAAGCTGCTTTACACGTCCAGGGGTTTGGCAGTGCTTTCCAGCAGATTTCGTTATCAAACCCTTTTACTTTGCACATAGCTCACACAGACCAAACCGCTCCCGCCGCAGCATCGCCTTGCAGGGGAGGTTATCCTGGTTTTCAAGCGTACTGTCATACGAGAGGGTTTTGGTATTTGCTTTTAATTAAGATTAAATAATGGGTCATATCTGGATCCAGAACACGCTCTGTTCTCAAGATGTAAAACCATCATATTGGAGAAATAAAATTACCTCCTGGATTTCCAGGAAAGCCTACAGATCATTGTCCCTGATCTCCCCCGGGTGAAGACAGCGCCGCGGAGCAGCCGGCGCCGGTGGGCGGCAGCATCCCCAGCCCGACCCTCTGCCCGGGGACGGCAGCTGCCTGCACCCTCCCTGCCGCCGCGGGCAGCCCGGACCACCGCTCCTGCCCCAGAAAACAGCCAGCATCGCTCCAGGTCCGAGCGGTCCCGCTTCCCGCCGTGCTCCGCGCACCCCGTCTGCCCAGCAGCCGTGTTACGCTGACCGCAAGGCTTGTGGGAGACCCCCTCGGAGAGAGCGGATCCAGTTTGCGGAACCCATTAGGGCACAAAAAGTCGGGAGACAAAAGGAGAACCCTCCGAACGGAGAGTGGAGGAAAACTCGGGCTGCAGGATCCTCCCGCGCGCTCCGGGGTCAAGCCGCCCCCAGGTCTCACTGGGTTTGGGGCAGGAATTGGCTTTCTTCAGCAGCGGTATTTTAAGAGAGAAGCCATCAGAGGGATCGCCAGACGCTACCCAGGGTAACTTCACTTTAATAAATAAAAAATAACCGAGGCAGCCACTATCGGTTAGAGATATTAATCTACTTTTTTTTCCAGATTGAAAAATGTAAATCAAGCAGAGCTGCCTCGAGCCAATTTGCAGCTCTCACTGTGAAAATAACCTGCACCACTTGATGGTTTTAAGAAGTCTCACATAAAATGTAAATGGGTACAAAATGAATATTCCAGATACAAAATAAATACTCGTGGTTGCGCGCTGTGTTACAGCGTGTGCGTTTTCCTCCTGCCTTCCATCCCAGACCCGTCCTCCATCGGATGGAAACCTTTCCGGGCAGCCCCTGAAATTCAGATTCCTTCTACAGACTGAAAATAAAATCACGCCACTCACCAAGACTTAAATGACCAGAAAGAAAGGACAACTGATTTGGACTGATTGTGCTGCCACATGTCCTTTTCGTACCGAGGGCTTTACAGGTATGAATTAACCCTCCCGGCGCAGCCAGCAGGTACGGGTACGGGTACGGGCGGTCGTGCAAAGCTCACTTTGTCTAAACACAGCTGCGCCCGAGGGAAAAAGCTTCACAACAGCACGAGCTATAAGCCGAGAGGACCACTGCAGCAACGGGAAGCTGGGGGGAACTTATATGAGCAGAACATAATTATTTAAACTGGAATTTTGATCTGGACAGCCCATTCCAGTCTTCTGGGCGGCGCTGGGGGTGGCCGGGCTGCAGGCTGGCACGGCCACCGTTGCACGGCCGCCGCATTTCACCCTTTCTCCAGCTCTACACCACCAATAGCGTTTAAAGCTAAACAGCACCATCTTCCACTTCAGGTTGCCCATAAATCCTTTATAGACTAGCGAATTCTCCTGATATTGTAAATACCCCCCAAACTGGAAGCAAAGATAGAAGAAAGGACCCAAACTGATTTCTTCTCTTCCTTCCTACCGCAGCATTTCAGTTTTGGAATACCCCCAATTTTTTAAAAAAACTTTTACAGGTTTTTCAAAGCTTGTTCAGTGACACAAGTTTCATCTCTATTGCTTTGTAAATCTTATAATGCAATGGGGGTTTTGGTCTGGTTTTTTTTTTTTAGATCTGTGCATCTAAATCAAAACACAATTGCGATGCAGCCCACACCAATCAGGAAGAACACAAGCTGGAGAATTCAATTAAAATGCTAAATTAATTCAATTGAATAAATCCTGTTAATGACACATTTTTCTATCAGCAAATTAAAGGAAACTCAGAACTTTTTAAAAGATGATTGGTGATGAATAATCCAGAAAGACACAGCAAGGGCACACAAGATGCACAACTCCAGCAACGGGGCAAGCAAGATGAAGGACCCATTTCGAGAAGGAAAACATCAGCGATCCCCAGGCGTTCTCAAGCAAAGAGAAGTTACCCCCTCATTACCTGCAACGAGCTCAAGTTTTTCTCCAGGATCTCCCTCTGAGTAGAGTTTAGGGTGGCAACGGTATCCGATCTGACTGATAAGACTGGCTGGGAGAGCAACTAGATCCCGTCGTATGAGGACACAGGAGCGGTTCTCCAGTGGGATCTGCTCTGGCTTTTCTTGAGCAACTTAAAAATTAAAAGGGAAAACAATTAAAACAGTTTATTATGCAGGCACAACGTTAACAGAAGGTCTGATTTTGACTTTTTCCCATAGCTCTTGGAAATATTCCTCCCTCCGGCAGTACAACCATTCGCCAGGACTATCGGCCACAGGGCAGCACGGAGAGATCACCCGTTCTCCCCCACCACCTACCACTGCCGTCTCATACGCGCATTCGGGTTCCGCGAGAGGGAATCTTGCAATCTAATTACGCTTTAACTTTTCCTAAGTTAATCATTTATGAAAATGGGCAAGTCTGCACAGCTGGCAGCATTCTAGAAATGCAGCGTACGGAGCTGGCTTCCCCAAACGCTCCCAGAAGAACGGCAGGTTACTTCACCAGGGGGTCTAAAACAGGCAAGAAATTGCCCAGGTTTGATAAATACCCGCATCAGTACCATAACTACGTCTCTTGATGGGTTTTTTCCTGCTGAAGCTAAAAGCCAGACTCTGCAGATACCCTCTGCGCTGAGAAAAGTCACCGTAGCCTCCCCCCAGGACGGCACCCGCCAACCGCGTCCCGCAAGCTCCAACTCACCCCCCGACGCACCTTCTCTTACTCTGCCTTTTGCAGGCTAACGTTTCCTCTCAGTAACGAGAGACCCCAACCAACTAGCCAAAAAAAATGGTACTGAGCTGTGGCTTCAAAACCAAATTACGGGGTTTTGCCAGGACGGAGCTGTGACCTGCCCCAGCGTACCACCCCCGGAGCCCACCGCTGCCCGTTAGCGACCCTTAGCATCGAAAAGCTGTGAGAACTGAGCTGTATGACCAGCACCGGGCAAGTGGGTGTCTTGTGGGCATACAGAGGATTTGCTTTCTAAAGCACATTTACGGTGCAAGTCCGCAGGTTTGCCTAAAATTACAGTTTTTGACAGCAAAAGAGGGCTGACACAGGCGTACATCAACTCCAGCTGCACTGGGAGCAGTTAAAAATCCTGAATTGCACCCCAGCTCTACAATGATCCATCTCTTTCCCCAAAACTGTTTGATAACGTGGCAAGCGCCAGGCATAAAATCAAACCCAGCTCTGTGCTTTGATATCTGTGAATACAGAGAGAAGAAAAAAATCCCAGCAATTAGCGTTTCTGAACTCAAAATGTCTCCTACTCAAGAGGTGTCTCTTCCTGCAATTATTTCGGCGTTCTGGGGGACACTTTTCCACTCTCGAGATAAAATAACAAGTTTTGCAGACTTGTTGCTGCAGTAACCGAAGGGCGATGGCTCCCGCACAATGGGAGCAGTGTTCTAACTAGGACATGCCCCGCGACGCCGTGCCGTGCCACGGCATCCTATCGCGGGCACGGGGCTGGAAGCATCCCCACCCTCGTCGCTCCCTCCTTCCCGAAAAAGTCGGACACCGGGAGGATGCCCCTTGCTCGTGGAGCCGCACCGCGGCAGAGCGGCGCTTCCTGTAGTGATTAAGGACCAAAGAGCGGCAGAACACCTCACATGATGTTTTAAAACTAACTTCTCTTGCCAGCACGGCCCGATTATCCCCGCAAAGCGGCAGGGCTTTGTCGTGCTGATGTGCAGTCCCACTGACATACCGAATTTTCACCAACTGAAATATTTCCCTGTTTAATAGTGCTCCCAAGCATCCAGGCACCCTCTCCTTGGAGACGGGAGTCATCTTCTGCTCACACAGAGGAAGCATCTCAAAGACCTGCTATCTTTCTGATGCTTTCCAAGAGTGATAAGCAGAGTATATCCAATTAAATATTAGTATTTTTTCCAGCTTAAACAAATCAAAAGCAGATGAGCGCTAGGTATGGGGAAACCAACACCCAGGCAGGGCCCGCTCTGCTGCCCTTCCCAGGCTTTCTGCCTCCGGCGCTGCTTGCCAAGGCAGCCTACGGCACAAGGGGCACTGCAAAATAAGTGCAAATCTCCAGGGGAGAGGAAGCAGCAGGAATGGAGGACACCGCTGTCAGCTCCCACCCGGAGTCCCCTGCACGTTACACACAGGCTGAACTAAAAGGTAAGATTGTATACACCACGTAGGAGCCATCCTTCTGATGATAAATCCCAGAAACCAGACTGGGACGTCCTGTCCTGTCCTGTCTCTATCCTACCCCGTCCTACCCTACCCTTCCTATCCCATCCTATCCTACCCTATCCTATCCTATCCTATCCCATCCTACCCTATCCCATCCTACCCTATCCCATCCCACTGTATCCTATCCCATCCCATGCTACCCTATCCCACCCCACACTACCCTATCCCACCCCACACCACCGTATCCTGTCCTGTCCTATCCTATCCTATCCTACCCTATCCCATCCCACCCCACCCTACCCTATCCCACCCCACCGTATCCTATCCTATCCTATCCTATCCTATCCTATCCTATCCTATCCTACCCTACCCTACCCTATCCCATCCTACCCTACCCCATCCCATCCCATCCCACCCTACCCTACGTTCTTCAACAGCGGCAATGAAAGACGGGTGCTTGATGCTATTAGGGGTAAACCAGAATTTGGCAAGCGCTTTTTGGGCTCAATGCATATCCCTGAACCGTCAGGTGACAGGACAGGTGAGGACGAGGCCGTGCCTGTGCACGCGGCTCCTGCTAATTGCAGGCAGCTCGTCAGGGCGAGCGCTCCGCAGCGCCGGGCTCTCCACGGAGCCACCGCTTCGGCTGCCCGGCAGGAGCAGGAAAACCATCGCAAGCCCTCACAAGCACAGCGCTCCGCCCGGCTTGTGTAAAACTGCATCTTTAATATTTCGTTTTTACTTTTAACTAATGACTCAGGTCACAAGCACCCACGCTATTCATCGCCACCTCAAAACCAGCAGATGCGAAGCTGCTGAAGGGAAGCTGGGCAGACTGGTACGGATTCTCAGAAACGTTCTTAGAAGCCTCCGGTTATTTTTTGAAGCGACACAAAGGCTGCGCTTCTCCGAGGCGAGTAGTTGCAATCAATACCCCAAACGAGGCAGAGTTCAGAGCAGGAGAAGGTCCTCACAGCTTGTGACCCGGTATTGCTGTAACGGGAGCAGAAGCGCAGTCAGCCTGGAAGGGCCACCGGCCATGCCCTCCGCCTGCCGTTTCTTCATCAAGACTGCTGTCATTAAAGAAATTAAACACCTACAGCATCCAAGTGGCAAACAGCTGCAGCAGACAAGGCCAAACCTACCTGCCCTACCACTTTCGATAGGCAAATATTCGATAAAAAACAATTTTGGGGCCAAAGCGATCCCAAGGCGGCAATAACGAGGCAGGCGAGAGAAGCATCAGCACAAGCCCTGCGTTCTACGTTACCTTCCGGGAGAAATTTTGAAGGATTTGGTGTCAAACCTGTTTCCGGAAAGAAAAGCAGCTTTTCAGGAAGACAATCCTGCCTTGAAGAAATTCTTTGCTTTCGAAGGCATTTCATTTCCTATACATGGAGCCATCGAGAATTTTACGTTTCTTCCTGTAAAATCCAACGCTTCATGGACCAAACTAAAATTCGGGTTAAAAAGCCCAAGTGTAACTCAATCCACTATTCTATTTTGGTTACATCTGTCCTGCTGGCTCGCTGTCTATAAATCTCTTATTAAACATGGGCATGAATCATTTTTTGGACTTTGTTTCCATTAAAGCGTTAGCACAAATTCAACGACACTAAACAAAAGCGAGTGAAGATTTAGGCCTTTCAGTGCCACCTCAATTCAGCAGATAGCAATCGGTTATGTAAAGAAGCAGGATACAAGAGACACTTTGGTCCCGTGTTTTCAAAGAAAGCCAGTCTGTTTGGCCTTTATGCTCTGAAGAACAGGATAGTATTCCCTTCTAATTAATTTGTATCTTCAGAGGGCAGCGGCTCCTTCCCTTTGAATGAAAGGGCAAACAATGGGAAGTATTGTTTAATACACTTTTGTTCTCCACCAAGAAAGGAGCCCACCAGCTAGCCCAGAGGGGCAGGAAATCATTACGGAGGAAGCAACCAGAGCTGCCAGCCAAACGCTGGTATATTTTATTTAGCCAGATATATGCTTTCATCTCAGCCTCCTATGGATGCTGCAGCTGGCAACAAGTGGTCCAGAATGGGAAATATCCCGGGTTTCCGGCTGAAGAAACAACCTCAAACCGACTCCACGCTTGGAGGAGAGCCGGAGTCGCAGGAATGAGCAGTGCTTCACGGCTCCAGGCTTTGCATGATGCTGGGGGCATGTGTCCTAAAACATACCGTCTGGCTCAGAGGTCCATTACACCACCTTCTCGCTGAGCCCACGATGGTTTCGGTGACGCCAGGATGGCTGCACGTCCTGCCCGAGGTGCCTGGGAACAGAGACGCTGAGCCCACACTGACCCTCATCGGTGACGGGCAACAAGCTGCTCGGGCGAGTGCCCGGGGACTGGCAGCGCTGGGAATCGCTGGCCATATACTTGGTGCCACTATTCACTTATTTCCTTAGTTCCTGATAATCCAAACACCAGAGCTTCAAAATTATTCATGAACCCCCAATTCCCAACAGTCTGAGTTCTCCACTTGACCGTTTACTGCATATAAACTTCAACGTACTCCCGTAGGTAAGAAACAATTATTTCTGTTTTAGGAATGGGATTTTGAGATACCGAAAGACCAGAGTGATGGACCCCCACCCAAACGTCGATGTTCGTAGAGCCCCAACATGGAACCACAAGTCACGAGCCTGTGTCCACCACAGCGGCTACAAAACTGCCTCCACCTGCTCCACCACCAGTCACCGCATACGCAAACACACGGACAGTTCTCCCCTCTTCTCTACACCGCAAGAATTTTCTTTTCAAACAGCAATGTTTTACAAACATTTTTATCCCATTAGCCTATTTTCCACTGGCAGTGGGACTACCCCAAAAATAGCATCCCTGCCGCAGCCCCGCCATGGCCAGCATCTGCCTGCCTCTCTAAACCTGGTCCACAGAGGACACACGCACGCACCGCGGGACAGATACATGATATAGTCCCAACCGGGATAGTTTATGTTTCACAAATAGTACATTTATAACAACGCACTGGAATGTAGAGATTTGATTTGTGACCTATTTATACAGGGAGGTAATCTGGAATTAGTATAGGAAAAATATTACTGGTTTATAAATACCCCTATCTCGCTTTCGCTTCAGATCTCAGCCAGGAGTGAAACATCTGCCAGCCTAAAATTAAACATCTGTGTTTTACGGTGAGGAAACCGGGGCTGGAAGTTTAATGCCAAAAAAGGCCAGAGGCTGCGCGCCCCCGGCGTGGGGCTCTGCCTTCCTCCGGCTGCTCAGCACCACCGCTGCCTGTGCCGGGCGATGCCGGCGCTGGCCGGCCCCGTCGGCACACAGCCGCACTTCCAGCAGCGGGGCTCTTTCCAACCCTCCACCAAAAGCCAAAGGAAAAGTGCTGTGGCGAATAAACACCTTTATCTCCTAAGAGACCCCCTAGCTCTTTGCTCGCCAGTGTCAGAGCAGCCGCCGCACGGCCCTGGTCCTCGCAGGACCCCGTCACCATTCCCGCAGTTGGAACCAGCCGCTTTGTTACGGCCGCACTTCTCGGGCGTCGCGAGCCGTGATTTACGGCGCTGCAGCGTGTCGCTCCCCGGCTCGGGTCGGGATGCTGCGCCGGAGCCGCTCATTACGGATTCTGGGTTGTTCCTTGCCCTCTTTCCTTACTGTCAGGAATCAAGAGGCCAGGAGAGAAAACTATTCTCTCAGCTAATTACCACAACTATTCTATAATGGCTATTTTAGATGAATTTTTAATGAAGTGTGCTCTTGTCAGTTCAGGATTTCATAACTTTCAAGTCCAGCCTTTACATTCCAGCCATTCGCTGCATAAAGATTTCTCCTCTCCGCTGCAAACGGGCGCAGCAGGAGCCGGGGAGGAGGACGGACCCTCCCGCAACTTCACTTGCGCCTGTCAAAATTAAATTAACTGCATCTGCTAAGCAGCGAGCTGACTGACAAGAACGCGGTTCAGTGCAGAAAAACGCCGAGCATCTGCAAGTCCTGCTGAAACCCACTTCAGATCAGGCCCACGACGCTGTAATTAACAAGGATAAAAATACTTTGCTTTTGTTTAATATTTTCTGGAGTTGTGCATTCCTCAGATCAGATGCTAGAAACCTCATTAAGTCTCACTCGTGTCCTCAAGTCCCACACGTTCTCCACAACCAGACCTAGTTACAGCCTAAGGAGCCATTTTCCCGCGATGCTCCCAGCCCACCACAGCAGCAGGCGGGCGATGGGGACGGCGGCGGTGACACCGTGGCCACCGAACATGGCCAGAGGCCAGTGGGAGCTGATGCACCTTTTCCTGCATCCCTCTGCAAGTTGCCACCCTGTCTGCTGACGCCTAAACCGAACCCTCCCATCGGCCCACGTTTAAGACTGGGCTTATCCTTTCATTTATCTGCTGCTCCTTTTGCAGGTCCAACACTTGTCCTGGTCCATCATGCCGGTGCCACCGCTGCAGGAGGCACATCGCTTGACAAGACCTCCTCCTCACTCCCTCTACCACCATCAAACCCTTGGCCAAGGTGACGATGTGCTCCTTGGCTCTCCGATCCCAGCTTCGGAGATTCAGCGTGCTACAAAAAAAATACATAACCCCACCCCAGCCTTGGGGAAGAAGAGGCTTCGTGACCCCCTGGGCTCAGGGGGGTCCTGCCGAGCGTCTTCCCCTGCACTGCGAGCGGTGGGTGACGCTCACGGTGGGTGATGATGCTCAAGGTGGATGATGCTCAAGGGAAGCGATGCTCAAGGGAAGCGATGAGCATCAGGCACCAGCGTCCCACCAGGCGCTCGCCAGCATTAGCTCAGTCAACGCCTCAGTTGGGGAAGGAAAAAGCGGAGAAAAAGGAGGAAGAAAAAAAAAAAATCCCTCTCTGAAATTCAGGGCTTCATCTGCTCTGCTCTTCTTTGGCTTTGTTTTTGTTTTTACGAACGGGGCTCTTGGAAACCTTGGCAATCACTATTTTAAAGGGCTCCCCCCTCCCCCAGGCCTTTGTAAGGCTGTCGGGATGTACGTGCCAGGAGCAGGATTAGCTGGCTTCTCTCTTCCATCTTATGGTTTTATTATTCTGCACCTTTTGAGGGTACAGTTTATCCCGAGTAATTAAAATACAGTTAGCTGTACAAGTCCAAACCATAATGGAATAGCTTAGGTTTTATTTTTTTTTAATCTCTTTTTTCTGTGCCCTCTTTTCCAGGAAGCCTGATACTATAGCTGCCTTATTTAAAACAGGAAACTCCCTTGAAACGTGCTGGTGCCGAAGAGATATTTTAGCAGAAATGGGGTATATTAGAGCCTTACAGCGGGGCCGGGCAGCGCCGCGCTCCCGACCTGCCTCCCCTGCCTCGGCATCACGACACGGTTCAAATCTTCCCCCTACAGAAACCAAGTAGGAAAACTTCACTGCGGGATGCCCGGCTCCGAGGAGAGGGCTGGACGGCTGCAGCATCTCCAGCGACGCCCGAGAACGCTGCTGGTATTTTCTCTTTTCCAACTGGGACGGCTCCCGCGCACCGCAAGAATTAGGTACAGCCTAATAGCTGCTGCCTGCACCGTCCCGGGGCTGGTCCTGCCCTCGCCTGCTGCATTTATTTTGTTCTCCTACTGCATGAACCGGCGAAGGAAAACACCAAGGGTATAATCCCATCGCTCCGAGGAGCACCGCTGCGAGCCCCGGCGCTGAAGGCAAACCCACACTACCCACCGCATGGTCTACAGCGGGGGAGCGCAAAGCGAAATAAAACCAAAAGCAGTGTGTGGGGAAAACAGCCCGATTTCTGTTCGGCCTGACTCTAACAGCACCCAGGGCACGGGGCCCTGCTCCGCCTGGGCGGGCGGCCGTGGAGGGGACCCCGACCCCGACCCCGGATCCCGCTCCTCCTCGCCTGCCCGGTACCAAGCGCCGGGAGGTGAAGCCCAGCAGAGAGCAGACAGGCTTTGGAGGCTCATTTTCTACAACTGGCTTGCCCACTTCTCTCAGCAAATATTTAAATAGTATCACTCTATGCTTCCCCTCTTTTGCACGTGGCTTGGTAAAAATGCTTGGAAAATCTTGCTTATCTGCTTGCTACCTGGCAGGGGGAGATGCTCTTTGGGATGGGATGGGGATGAGCCAGTTCCCAGTACGAGGGAAAGCCTGGCTTTAAGTAATGGAAAAAGCCGTATTTGTCAAATCTTCCCCCTCGCTTAAGAATAAAATCAAACGGCTTTAAGGAAAGCATGCCAGCTCTCCAGCAAACGAGAGATAAATATTTGCAAAATTCGCCCAGAAATTTCAGCGCAGAACCGTAGTGGGAAAGCGGCTCCGGGCGAGAGGATGCTCCGCACTGCCAGAGCCGGCGGGAAGATGTCCCTCCCCGGGGAGTGCCCACGGATCAAAGCGGCCGCCACAAACACCTGCAGCTCCGACAGGGAGGCCACCACGCCGAGGCCGAGCCTCCATGCGGGATGCTGCGAGCTTCATCTGCACAGNGGATGCTCCGCACTGCCAGAGCCGGCGGGAAGATGTCCCTCCCCAGGGAGTGCCCACGGATCAAAGTGGCTGCCACAAACACCTGCAGCTCCGACAGGGAGGCCACCGCGCCGAGGCCGAGCCTCCATGCGGGATGCTGCGAGCTTCATCCGCACGGGATGCAGGCACACCAGCGACCCAGCCAGGCGTCTCCCTCTCCGGTCCTGAGCCCCCTGCTCCGTACCCCTCCCCTGCCCCTGCTCCTCAAGAGGGTCCGAGCCCCGCAAGGTGCCCAGGGGCCGGGGGCGCACACCCGAGGAAGCCCTCTCCGGCGCGGGAAGCGAGAGGGAAGGGGCCTCGTGCCCCTGTGCCCGCCCCAGGACTGAGCCGGCAGCTCCCGGCCGAGCACCACCCAAGCGAAGCCACCTCCTCTCTCTAGCCATGCCCAGGGACTCACCTAATAGAGAGAGCAAATATCGTCAAGAGGCCCCCAAATTGCTTTTCCCTTTGTGACAGCGATGCGCTGGGCAAGGCTGGCAAAGGAAAAGGGGGGGTCACTTCAGGCAGTGGGGATAGAAGTCCATCTTTTCTTCTTTTTGCAGATATTCCTAATTAACATCAAAATGATTTATTTGATGCCCCTTCCTCCAAATGTCGCTTGTTCATCCCTTTTTAAAAAATTTTACTCTAAAAGGCCAGGACAGAGGGAATGTGCCTTGCACCTCGCTGAAGACTAACTCCCCCACTGACCACCCAACCACCGCCGGGCCGGCAGGGCTGACGCTTCCCCTCCCACGGATGTCTGTCCTTCTCGCATGACCCATGGCAGGTGAGCTCAGCCATCGCCGCAGGACGGTGTCAGCACCGCACGGCTCATGTAACCACCAGGCTGCTTGTTGGCGGCCTCAGCCGAAAAGCGAAGGGCTAAGCCAACCGTGGTGGGTGATGGACCCGCTCTTACCTAAAGAGCCTCTCAAGTGGGGACACAGCCCAGGAGCGATGGCATGGGGGGACCTGCCCATGCCATACCCAGACACCAGCACTGCGCCCACCACGTGCACCACCTTCTGCACTGCGCTATGTAAATAAATGAACGAAGCCCCCGAAGACAAAAGCCTGATGAACAAGCCCAAAACTACCCGTGCTGGCTGGAGAAGGACCGAGCAACCACTGAAGGAGAGCAGAAAACCCAAGGAGAGAGAGAGTCCATTACCAGAGTAGCCTCCTGAGGACTTGATGTACATCTGCCCGTACTGCTCCTCCACCATGGTGTCGTACGCCTCGTCATCCTCCTCGTCCTCCTCGTTGTGGTAGGAGGTGGGGCTGTCGGTGGTGGGAATGCTGCTGGCGCCGGGGCTCGTCCGCTCCCCCTGCGAGTACTGGACCTGCTGGACGTTGGGGATGAGGGTGGCCAGGTTGGGCATGCCGTAGTAGGAGACACGGGAGAGCTTCAGGGGACCGGCGTTGGGGCCACCACCACCCGCCCCCTCCCGGGCGCCGGGCTCGAGGGGCCGCTTGCCGGGCAGGCCGGGCAGGGCAGCCGCCTGCAGCTCGAGGTTCTCGTGTTTGACGCGCGTGAGGAGCGGGATGGGCATGGAGGGGGACATGACGTAGGGCGCCGAGGCCGACTGCAGCTGGTTGCAGGGGCTCTGTGGCTCCGAGCTGGGGTCTTCGATCATGGTGGTCTGAGAGTCACAATGGGGAGAGCTGACCTTGAACATCAAGTCCGTCCCTTTCTCCACGATGTGCTGGATCTGCAGGAAGCCCGCCGTGTACATCACCACCAGCTGCTCGCTCGCCGCCATGGTCAGCTTCCCGGTGTAGCAGAAGGAGAGGATCTGCTGGAAGCAAGCTGGGGGGACGGTACCCGGCAGCTCAAAGGCGTTTTTGCTGTTCCCACTGAACAAGTCTCGGAAGTAGAGGCTGCTGGCGGCCAGGACCGCCCGGTGCGCCTTGAAGGCTTGGCCCTTCACCACGATGGAGACATCGCAGTACAGCCCCAGCAGCCGCTGCTCGTTCAGGCAGCCCAGAACGGTGTTCCCAAAGTTGGGAATCTCTATGTGCAACATCTGCGACATGGCTCAGGATCGGCTGGAGCTCCTCAGACATTCAATGCAGGAATATCCAAAGTAGGGCACATCTGAAAAACGGAGAAGGCAGGGAGAGAGGCACAGCGTTTTTAGACAGTTCACCAAAGCAGGCAGAAGCAGAGGAACCCACCTCACCCGACATCAAAGGCTCCAAGCTGAGCTCCGAGAGCCGATGCGGAAAAGCAATCGCTTATAAAAATTACTTCTCAATGTTTTCAAACAGCATTGGAAATGCCATTGGTGGATGGCAAAGGATATTCCAAAAAATGCAAGTATTTTCTTCAAGTTGTGGTCTGTTTAAATAAGCACCACTGATTTACTCCCCCGGGGGCTTTACTCCATGCAGGAAAATCCGAAGGGTAATGGGAGAGGAGTACAGCGAACGTAAGACAGTCAGATCTCGGGTAGCATTATATAAGAAACACAACAACCAGCAGCTATGTCGAAACTACAGAAAAGATATTTATAAAACAATGTGCCATTCTGCCTGAAATAAATACAGGATTCTGCCCGGAGCGACAGCTCCCAGGAAAAAGCACTTTGAAACGCAATCTTCCCATTTGCACCAGAAAGAGAGAGCATTTCAACAGTTAAACCCCTTCTCAACAGATTTATCCTCCAACAAAACGAGGCTTATCTCCAAATTAAGCCAGATATTTGAGCCCCAATAAAACAAACCAACGAGCCGCAGCGAGCCGCCTACCAAGTTGTCTTCATATTTTTCTCCCCTAAATCCCACGGGGGGCAGGGGGGGCTCCAGCCCAGCCCCTCCTGCGGCCGCAGTCCCCGGTCCCCCCCCCCAGCCCATCGCCCCGGCCGGGGGGTCCCGGTCCCAGCCGAGGGGCAGCGGGGACCCTCCGAGCAACCTCCCACCGAACGGGCTGGAGGCGACGGCTCCGGCTTCGCATCCCACCGCGGCCGCTCCGGCACGCCAGCTGTACCTTTGGCCCACGGGGACAATTCCTCCGTTCAGCGACCGAAGCAAGCCCGGCGTCGCAAGGGCGCTGGGACACGAACCCCGTGCGACGGCGGAGCGGGTAGCGTTAGTGCAACCCGGGCACAGGAACTCCGGCGAAGCAAATCACTGCGGATTCACCGACAGCAGCCGGAGCCCAAACGCNCCCCCCCCCCCCCGCCAAGTGCCACGCAAGAGTCCAGGAGATTTAAAATCCTATTTGCCTTCAGTGCTACTGAAGAAAAACTACGGTTAACTAGCACTGAAAGCTCATAAGAACAATATTTTAAAAATAGGAAAAACAAAAAAGAAGTTTATCTAAGAAAGATTAAAAAAAAAAACCCTCTGAAAAGAAAATAATAACCCACAAAGAGCTGCTCTGTTCCCACTGCTGGGGAGAAAAAAAAAAAAGTCCTATCTGCAAGGCCACGGGGTAACAGGAAGAAAAGGGAACACACTCGGAGCCAATTTAATTGTATCTGCACGGTTAAAAAAAATTCTTCCGAGCGAGGAAGTTCCCGGTCCCCTGGCCTGGCCGGGAGCAAACGTACCTTCAGCTGCGGCGTCCCCAGCGCGGCCGCTGGCCGAGGGGCTCTGCGTCCCCCCGCACGGCCCGGCCGCGCGCTGTACCCAGCGACGACGATCACTCAGGGAAGAAAAAAAAAAAATAAATAATAATATATAGTATGAAGCCCTGGGTTTGTATCTGCTGGAGCTCAAGCTTTTACCAAGTCAAATCTCCCCGGCAGCGCACAGCATCTAAATGAATAGGCCGGATGCAGATTAACATTCAGGCTGCTCTCTGCAATGAATAGAGCCCTTTGATTAGGGACCTGAAGTAAATGCCAGTTTCAAACCGAAGCTTTAAAAACAGAGAAATATCAGTGCCAGAGGAATGCTCTCAGTGTTGGTACAAGACAGACTTTTGATGAGTCACTGCAATGCAAACAAAGATGGCAGAAATACTGTACTGTATGCTGATGAAATGCTTAGTGGTGCCACGGCAACTGAGACAGGTTTTAAATTTATAGTGCAGTTTTGCATATGAATTACGCTGTAAACTGCCTCCCCTGCCATCTAGTACATCCAGAGTGTCAAAGCATTTAAACTATTCCAAACAGTCTGCAGAGCTGGCACTGCTGCTGGTTAACTCCTGCGGCCGGAGGAAGGCGCGGAGAGCATCCCCCCAGCATCCCCCCTGCACCCCCCGACATCCCACCTGCCTCAGCATCCCCCCT
>RSEF01000017.1:8247110-8259643 GCA_003993805.1 Himantopus leucocephalus
GGGGTCTCCCCAGAGCGCAGCAGAGGGGCACAATCCCCTCCTTTGACCTGTTTTGTTGGGTTTTTTGGGTTTTTGTTTTTTCTTTTTTTCTAAATTGCGTATGAGCAAACCCCTTCCCAACAAAACCCAAGCCAGAGCCCGTCCCAGCACACTGAGCACCATTAACCAGCGCCCACCCAACGTCCCCTCCGCTGCCCCGGGCTTTACACGGACCCCCCCGCCCCCGGAGCAAACCCGGTCCAGGCACCGGCTCGGGGTCCGGCGAGCGGCAGCGCCCACAGGAAGATGACCAGTCAGCATGTGGGACACGAGCCACCGCCTGCCATCAGGCTCACCTGGACCGCGGCGCCTCCAGCCACCCGGTAGGACACAGAAAATCCTTTTAGCCAAATCGGTACAAAATTGCACTTTAAAGTTATTACCCAAACCCCCCAAATCCATAGTTTTGCAAAGGTAGGAGAGGTCCCCTGGGAGAGGCGGCAAACAATATCCCTGAGTTTCTCATGACCTTACGGAGATTGCCATGACAACACCGCTTCGATCCTCCAAACATGGATATATTCATTTGCACCAGTGTGATTGAGAATAATTAGAGCGAGATTCCCCGAGCCGGGGAGCCACGACCGTACGGCGGTTCACGGCAGCGGAGCCCGAGTTTCGAGGGAAGCAGCCTCAAATTTAAATGTAAAAAAGAAAACCCACAACACTCTTTAGAGCCGCGTGACCTAATTCATTATAAAGAATGTCAGTTAGCAAACCTTTTAAATAAAACATTAAGCTAGAGGTAATTTGAAGCCTTGTGGATTTTGTTTTACTCAATTATTTTCTAATGCTTCAACTTCAAGAATAAATATGCAGAAATAAAAAAAAAAAAATACCAAGGGTTTCATTTAATTCTTCTTCAAAAGAAATGAAGACATTCATACTAAACCAAAATACCCTCAACCAAGCCAGAATTTTAATTAAAACTTTTACGTCCTACAAGATTCTTCAAGGTTGTACTATCTGCTTCCACATCCGTGAGCTAGCACCGCGCCTGCGGAAGGGCGAGCCCGGAATTCACGTTAGAGTAACCTGTGCTACGCATCAGCGTAACTTATTTCCAAGACACATACTCACAAATTAAACCAGGTTTGAATTTTTCTTTTCTCCGTGCCCATAATTTACATAACCAGTTGCAATTTTCACTCTGTCTGTTTGGGAAGAGCCTCCCTCCAGCAGACGCAGAGACGGCAGAAGCTCACGCCGGCCTCTGCTCCGGTATTCTAAACGCGTGACGGTGAGAAGGTGGTTGTAGCGAGGCAGGTAGGAATATAAAACCTGGCGAAAAGCGGTAGAGGGTAACAGCCGCTGTTGATATGCACAGTCTAATAGGAGGTTAATTGGGAAAGAGGGGAAAACAAAGGAGCCTGATGATTAGCGCTGCAAACGCTCTTCTGCGAAATACTATAAACCCCAAAGAAATTCTATTTCTTCACGCTGCAGCCCTTCACAGCGGCTGGCCTCACCTACGGAAAGAATAACGGAGAGTATACAAAATTTCACTGTGTTTTAAAACACAGAGGTCTTCCTTCGACCCGGGCAAGTTTTTCTGAGCGTTTTGCCCCGTGCCTGGACAGGCTCCCGCAGGGGAATACGGGACTCACGCGAAGGGAACAGTGTGCCCTGAACGGGTGCCCGGACCCTGCGGGTGCCGCTCCCGACACGGCCCAGCTCCTCGCCGGGGTCACACCTCAGCCCGCTGCCACACGGCACTCCTGATCTTCGCATTTACAGCTGTTTTCAGAAGAAAAAGGAAAAAAACCCAGCTATTTATAGGCAGGGCTGTTTTGGTTTTTTTTTTTTTTAATTTCCTAACTGCTGCAGCAGCTCAAGGGAACAAAATTCCCTCTACCCCACCGATAGGGAATATTCCCAGACATATTTCCGACTGGAAATACGGGGGAGGACATGGGAAAAGAGCAATCAGCTGTCCAGCATGAGAGATAACCCCGCTGTCCCGGTCAAACCCAGCCCACCTCCGAGGACAGAGCCCACCCAGGACAACTCGAGGAGCGGCCGCTGGAAGCCCACCAGTCCCACGCCACCCGGGACCTGCGGGGATGGAGGCTCTCGGTGGGACGGCTGCCGGTCGCTCCTCAGCCCGTATTCTGGGCTAAGCAAATACAGTCAAAAGGAGGAATCCTTGGGAGAAGAAGAAAAAAAAGTTAGTTTAGAGCTAAATATTTGATTTTCATTTGGCAGCATCACCATTTTCCAGAGGACACCAGAAACAGACGTGCGGGAACGCGCAGTGCTCCGTTAGCAAGGCGGCACTACAAGACCTCCAGGGAATAAAGAAACCCAGGAGGTAAGAAGATCCTTTCTGCCACCATGCTTAGAGTAAAACACCTCACCACTTGGATTCAACCTTCCATGCAATCTTTAAACAAATAAAAAGCCATCTTTTCCCAGTGATTGCTTTGGTGGCTCCAGCGTGGACCTCCCCGCTCGCCCAGCAGCTCGCTACGGGGGGGAGCAGGATGCCAGGAGCTGCCTGGGGCAGAGCCAACTCCTGTATCACCGCCGGAATTATCACATCACAACCACACCCTGGGGCCACTTTCGGGATATTAAAAGTTCTCCTCTGTGCCACCGAAATACGGTATTTCGTGTTGGCGCAAGGCATAAACGGCGGTACCCAGCTGAGCGCCGCCGCGCACATGGCGCAGCCGCATCCCCCCCCACAGGGCGCTCCGGCCCAGCTCCCACCGAGGGCTCCTTCTAAAGATCGAAAACTACTGATGAATCCATTTCTCTGCAGCAGAGAATAAACAAGGATTAGTATTCACCCGTTCATAACAGGGAAACCCTGCAGCTAGAGGTGGAGCCACTCAATGCCTGAACATCCAGCCTAAGTTGCTTGACGAATGCTAACGACGACTTCCAGCTTATTGATCTAATTTGGTTTGATTCGAAAATATTGAGTTATCTAACCTGACACAACAAAAAGTCTGAAAATTTCCCGTGCCGGTGAAAACCCTCTCTGCCATTTCGTGATGCTATAATTCCATATATATCTCTGAATATTACTGACTTTTCTCAATCACATTTGTATTGAGAAACGCCTAAAAGAAATTCAGGACAAAGGCTACAGGTTTTCGAAATGATCTTAAGTGCCTGAAAAATGGAGATCTACAGTGAACGAGCCTTTCCAGCTCAGACAGTGATCTGCAGCCTCTAAATATTTTAGTCATTTAAACCGGTTACAATATTTATTAGGGTCTGGCTTTGTCAATCAATCTATAATAAGAGCAGAACAGCCGATAGTAATAAAACGATCCCCTCGGTTTTAGTACAGTCTGGTTTCTGAATTAGGAAGGGGCAGCTCTGAACTGATACAACCAGTTTCTAGGAAAATAATAAAAAAAAAAAAAA
The DNA here is from genome assembly GCA_003993805.1 of Himantopus leucocephalus. NCBI lineage: Eukaryota > Metazoa > Chordata > Aves > Charadriiformes > Recurvirostridae > Himantopus > Himantopus leucocephalus. The sequence continues at coordinate 8,250,528 of RSEF01000017.1, forward strand.
ATACGGAGGAGGGATGAAGCCAGCGGCAAAATCCACCATGACTTCAGCCAGGGCCAGGATCTCCTCCGGGAGCGGGGCGATGCTCGGAGAAACCCAGAGCAGATGCCAAGGCTGGACCGCCTCGGGGCAGGACCTCCCGTCCCCCACCCGGGCAGCGCCCCTCGGTCAGGGTGGTCTCACCCGTACCAGCAATCCCGAGCCTTAACAGCGCGATAAATGCCTCATATGGGGCACGCGGGGGGTCTGACGCTGCGCGGGGCAGCTCAGTCGGGTGCCTACACGCCGCTGCTCAGGGGGAAGGCGACGCTGTGCGCCCCTGCCCGCTGGAAACGTGAGACACACCACCCAATAATTTCAGAGAGAGATGAATAGCGGAAAACTAACGCAGTAATGACTACCAGCACAGATCTGAAACAATGATCCGAACGCAAAAAGCCTCCCTGTCCATTCCTGAAGCCGTGAGGTACAATAACCCCCCCCCAACCCCAGCCCTCGTTTTAAAATTCATCCTTTATCAGCTTGAGTTGAGAAAATCCAGTAGAAAGGCACAAATGGATTGTGCTAGTAAGCAGAAAAACTGTTACATCTTCTGAATGTAATTTTGCCAAAAGCCTCTGCACAATTTTTTTTTTGTCACGCTTTGCATTATGAAGGAAATTTCTTTTTAGAAGAACAGGAGAATGATTTGCATAATATTCTTTGCAAGTTAATATCAGCCTCTGATAATGATCTCTGCATAATGCAAAAACGTTTGAGAAGACTGTTACAACACTAAGTAATCATATTTTAAATTATGTTTCCCTTTATAGAAAGGTGTTGCAAAAACACACAGACATGAAATCTGTCTGTTGAAGTCCCAAGAACCACCTGACCATCTTCCCACTATTCTACTGTTACAGATTGCAACACTGCCTTTCAAAATCTTACAAAACAAATTACGCTGCAACAGTCTGGCTTCACAGAAGGCAGAGCTTTTTCCTGTGCTGATGCTCCAGCACATTACATTTCACAAGAGCCTCTGATGCACCGCGCGAGTTAAGCAAGGACCGAGAAATTCAGATGTAATACAATTAGACGGACCGCGGCAATTAAGGCGGCTTCTCACACCAAGCCGTGCCACGCTGCCGAGCCGCACGGTAACGCCGAGCGGAGGTGGCAGCGCCGCGGCATACCCTAATTGCCACCAGGTGTTGGGGGCACTGGTTGATCTGGGTTTCTTCTTCTGCCCGGTTGGCTGCAGAGCGGTTTACAGCGCACCGGGAATTACGGCCGTGCCACCACCGCCGTGTCCCCGCCGCGTGAGGTGTCCCCTCCCGCAGCCAACGATCTTCCCAAAATCTCCCCGAGGGATTAGGTGTTGTCTGATGCAGTCACAAGATCTCCGCTAACGCCGTCGTTCATGCCGAATTAGGTCAGGAACTAAACATAAAAAGGAGCGGTCCGGGAGGAAGGCATTTATCCAGGCATGCCGAGCAGCATCCTCTCAGATGTGGGCACCGGCTATTTCCCTCAACCCATCTCAAACGGGGGATGTGGGCGGGAAGCTAATGCACTTGGATGTTAAATGCCTAATATATGTCACTAAGGCTTAACGACCACGACCGAGTGGTTTAAACCTGGGCTAACCTTCCCCGAACTAAAATAAAACTGCGAAAGGAATTCAGAGATGTTCTTGGGACAGCCCCTGCACAAGGCAATAAAATACAGGAGTCGTACACTTCGACTGAGCAAAGACAGACAACGCTTGCACACCAATCTATTTCTCATCATACGAATGATGTAACGGTCTCAGATTTGGAAGACGGCACGAGGCGGGTTGCACGGTGTAGGCCGTGCTCTGGCGAGCATTGCCACACAGCGCCAACGCCGGTACGTGCCCCAGAGAGCAAGTGTCCCCCGGCTCTGCCCATAGCATCCTCAGGACCGCAGGGGAAAGCACGTATAGTCCAGCCAGCGCTGCCCACGCCGCTAACATATACAACAGGGCATCATTCAGCACTGAGGGTGGGTGGGGTTTTTTCCCCACCTACAAAACTAAGTCTCAAATTCAAATACCAGATCTGTGCAGGCGAGGCACGGAGAAAACAGCCTCTTGCAGGTCAGGGCGAGCTCGGAGGCAGCCGTCTCTGCTCAACTGCGGCACTCGGTACAGACATCGTAACGGCAACCTGTGGTCCTTCCTCTCCCCTACAAGTTCTGGTAACTTGCAGAATTTGTCCAACCGCGTTCAGCGACAGGCAGGAGAAGAACCACCAGGGGCAGTGCTCAGACCACAGGCTGGCTAGACAGTTTTTAGGGAAGATTTTTGCATTTCTTGGTGGTGCTGGCTGTCACAGTGTCATTAGTCCGTGTACGTGCTCAGATGACTTTGCCGGGCCTTCAGCGCACTGAGTCTTCCCACAGCAGGTTGTCCTTACCGATGCTGTGGCACTGCGGACGCAAACCCCTCCGTGCCCCCCGGCCGCTCAGCGCACCGGGGGACAGACGCTGCTGCAGGATATTGCCAGGTCCCAGCACACCCCGCCTGGAAGCAGCCCAGGCTAACCCTTCCAACAGTCCTCCGCTCCATCCCATCCTCTCCTTTGCATGCCTTTCTTTCCGAGTTTCAAGCAGTTCCTTGCTACGCCCCATCACAGGCTTCCTCGAAGGGGTTTGCAGACTCCTCGCCCTCTCCCTGCCAGAAACACCGATGCTGAACCCACCGGCAGCGTCCGCGTCTCTGTGCTGGAGACGGGGCTCCCCTGCAGCTCCAACACTCATGTAATGGTGACGGAAATGAAAACCAGCGATGGACACAACACTGGAAGAAGGGAAAAATCAGCGGCTGCCCCAGGCTCCCGTGCTCCGGTGCAGACCGTGCCCGCGGCCACGGCACACACCGAACGGCAGCACGGGGTCAGGGCTGCTGGAGCCGCAGACCTGGTGCTGGGCGCAGAACTCGTTACAACTCTTTAACGAGCAGATTTAAAATCGGCTGACTTGGTTTGCGGAGATGTGAGCTGTGACCATGGCAAGAACGCCTCGCCACCGGCTCGCAGGGAGGCAGTCGCACCAAAAGCCCACGAAGAGGCATCCACCCGGCGCACGGAGCCAGCGACACCTCCGGCCGCGTCCAGCTGCGTCTCCAGCAAACCTGCACAAGAGTGTCCGCCAACAGAGGTGGGGACAGAGGATTTTACCCTCCGAGTACCAACTCAAAACTGATCCTCGTTCATGATGCTGCAGCACGGCGGGTCCCGGGGTGAAGCCCCTAATGCCCTGACCGCTCAGGGACACCCAGCAACGCGAGCAGGGAACTTGGGTTTTCCAAAAATTGCAAGCAAATCTCTCCCTTCCTTCCCCAAACTGACACATCCATCCACACCGGTAGGTGGTACCACCAAATGCAATTCATATGTCCCCTACCCACCGCCTGCGTGCCCGACACAGCCACCACCCGGTCACCAAGAGGGAAAGCTGCTCCCAAGTCCCAGCAAACACCGCAGCCATCGGCACGTGCACTGGGGAGATCACAGGGGTGCGCGAACCACCTGGTGAACTGCCTGAACCAAATATTTCCATTGCTAATGCTGCACGTTGTGTTTTACATAACATGTATGAGACACGGAGGAGGAGGTTCGGAGCCGGCTGGAGGGTGGGGAGCGCACAGGCAGCTTCCCGACCGTCCGCCAGACGGCCGGACCGTTTCAACGGCACACACCCGTGCTGCACCGTCGAGGGAGGCGGCGAGAGCAGGGCTCCCGTCGGGCTGGCACTCGGCATTACTTTGTGTTGCTTCATAAACATATTGCAACTGAACCGTAAATAAACTGCTTCAAGTATCTGGGGGGAAATACCAGTTTGGAGGTGCGAGGGCTGCGTTTGTTTTTCAAGGTGGTACAAAATCAGGACTTTCACTATATAGAACTTTACAAGACAGTGGTAAAGGTTACTGGAATATTTTTGTTCTTTAAAAATCACTTTAAAAGCAACATGACGCGCTGCGGACATCACCACTACCGCTGTAGTGCTCCTCTGTATTTTGTTGGTGGCCGAGCAGAAAAAATACCGCTTGATGCTCTGCCGAGCTGCGGCGGGTGCAGGGCCTAAACCGGCCACGCTGAGGCTGCAGGACGCAGACCGTGAGCGAGGTCTGCCCAGCGCTCATCCCGGTGCCAGGCAGGTGGTACCCGAGAGCCTGCAGGAGACCTTCTCCCCTCTCTGGGGCAGGAGCTGCCGTGGGGCAGCAGCTCCCCGCCGTCAAGCCCTTCGGCAGGGGCCGGCCGGCCCGGCAGCGCTTGGGTGAACGCAGACTGGATGGACTTTGGTAAAAAAAAAAAAAATAATTAGTGGTGTTGGTAAGATCTGTGAGCCCCGGTAAAAACCAAACAGCTCTGGTCTACCCGCAGAAAACAAGCTGTCCGTGCAGTGCGAGCGCGGCCAGGGCCGCTCAGCTCCCAGCCCTGCCGTGCAGGCGACCGCTGCCTCCGAGGACACGCAGCCATTTCACCACTCGGCTCCTCCACCCCCTCCAAGCTGCGCTGCCCTCCTGGCCCACCGCCCCAGCCTCAGCTCCCTTCCAAAGAGCAAAAAGTTAAATCCTCCCTTCTGTGTCGTTTCTTGTGCCAAATCCAGATCAGTCAGCAAGTACTGCAGGATACACCTCCCCTAAGGCCACTCACAAACAAGACAACAGCCAGTCTGGGATCTTAAGGGGAAGATAAATGAGGAAACTTTCTAAATTTGAGTGTAAAAATATTCATGAAGATACCAAGCGGCTCGGGTACCTCCAGCTGCTCTCTGCAGAAGCGCCCGCCGACTGCCCGGGAAACGCACAGGCGCTTCTCTGAGCCTGTGAAGGGTCTCGAGTGGGACCCTCGGGCAGCCCGGGTACGCGCAGGGGGAGGGACGGGCACTAACCCAGCTATTACTGACAGCGGGACACCAACCAACCTGACTCTCGGCCGTGACGGGCTCTGGGAAGGCAACGGCTCGAGATGCGCCTGGCTCCCGTGCTCCTCTCCGGGCTGGTGCCCGCCGGGAGCAGAAGGGGACAGCGCGTTACGGGCTCTTCCCCAAACCGGTTCGTGAATCTTCAAGGATACTGGACTGGAAATCTTAACAATGCCGTGCAAGGATATAAAAGCCGCTTTGTGCTGAAATCAGCACTGCAATCTGGAAGCAGAAATGTTGGCACGGTTAGGGGGTCTGGAAAGCACCCGGAGCCAAGCCACCCCGGCCGGCAGCGCGGGGTCTCAGCCCTCACTGCCCGGCTCCAGGGTAAACCAGCCCTGCGCTCCGCGCTCACATTGCAAAACCGAAGCACTATGTGTACATTGGGCTCAATCTACATTTTTACTGTTGCACAATGAAAAACGCCAATGGAAAAAAAACAAAACACAAAACCACCAAAACACCCAACAGTCGTCTGAAGGACCAGTTATTAGATTGCTTGAAATGACTTGAAATGAAATTCCCACAGATTTTATTGTACTACTCAGATATTGATCCTGGTGTGCTTCTTGCTCGGTCCGCAGTGCAGAAATCCACCTTGCTAGAAATCCCACCTGCGTGCCGGGCCAGAAACGCGCACCAGGAATGTTTGGGGTTGCTTTGTTTTGCTCCCTCTTCTTCGGCCTACAGCTGCCAGCGCGCATCGATAAAACAAGCCAGGAATTTCAAACAGTAATTTCTTTGTTCCCTGCCTGCACGTCTGCCACCCTGCGGAGAGGTGGGAGAGCCCGGGAAGCCTCCATGCCCACGCAGGAAAAGCGGCGCGCAACACGGATGCTGTCGCTCCCACCTCCGCACCGGGTGGTCGCCTCTCTGGTGGTCAGCACCTGGCTGGATCTCTGAGGGCTTCTGGACCAGACCTGCAGGTACCCCTCAGGAGCCTCCAAGCCCTCGGGAATCCCATCCTCGTGCCGGATCCCCATGGGATCGAAGGATGGAGAGGCAGAGATGGAGGTTGAACACCCCAGGATACTCCGCCGTGTCGCTCTGGTGGGGTGGTTTCCCTTCCCAGCCCTCAGGACAGTTTAGCTGGACTGCCATAACACCGTGGATTTTCCCCACGGGCACAAAACAGCAGCCTGGGGTACGCCTGTGCCAGCAGCACACCCCCAGCTCATCCCACCAGCAGAGCTGGGACATGGATGGGTCACACTCCGGCGAGGTCTCCCCCATTCCTGACAAATACTTTGGATCCTCGTCCCAAATTCTCTCACGTTATAAATTCACACGATGCCCAAACACTTGACACAAAACACCAACAGTCTAAATTACGTTTTTACCCACGTAAAAAGGGAATAAAGCTATTAAAACCCAACCTCTGCTGCCTGTGAATAGCTAGTTCAGAGCTCCGAGAAAGCGCCTCCATCGCCCCGGCCGTCCAACACGCGCGTCCCTGCGATGAGGTGCCAGCAGCACGCTCTGTGCTTCACGGCTCGCTTCACGAGGCGGCAGCCCGGCCCCCAGGAACTGCCCTCGTTTCCTCCCAACCCCTGCAGATGTTTCAGCTCACGCGGGGCCTCCTGCCCGGCACACCACCACCATCCACTCCCTCGCTCGCGTGCCTGCGCCGTAAAGCACCGTGCGACGGCACACGAGCTCGGAGGAGAGCGGAGCAGCTGGAAGATGACAGCTCCGCAACTCCCAAATTTCTATTTAGCTTGCTTTTTTTTTGCTGTTTTTTCTTTTTTTTTTTAAATGCATGCTTGCAGCATAAAGGCAAGCCGGGCCGGTACTCCGCTCCTCCCTCATCAGGATGTGCTCATCCTTCCACTTACAGCTCATCCGCTCACAAGCTGCATCCCTGCCTCATTAGCAGCACACCCATCCTCTCCACAAGTCAATGCCCCGTCCCGATGCTGGGAAGGACGGTTGTGCTCTTCACGAAAGGACCTGTCCTTCCCAACTTCTCCAGCATCCCACGGGAGGTGCGGGAGATGCAAAGCTCTTGGAGAGCACAGGGCAAAGCTCTGGAGAAGGCGTCCAGAAGCCAAGCGAGCCCAAGCCTCGGGCCGAGCGCGGCACGGAGTGTTCTGGATGGGCTGGAGGCTTGGCCAGGCCGGAGCGGCCGAGCGCGGCCCGTGGCCCCGACGGAGCGGTGGCAGCCATCCTGGGAGCTGTCTGACGAGTCACGAAGTCCCGTTGTCCGATTCACTACACGGCCTGTGAATTAGTCAATCCTCCTCTTTCGCCTACCCCGCAGGCTGGGGGTGGGGGGGCTGGCCCCCATCCAAATATTGTGTAAGCTGCAAAAAAATAATTTAAAAAAAACACCCCAACAAAACAGTTAATCTGTAGAAATAGTATTTTGGAGGAATGGGGGAACGCTCTAACGGCAAATGATTATTTGCTGTTCTCCCATTCCCTTCCCCAAAGGGCCTTAAAAAAGGTTTCCCACCGTCGCGCTCCAGCCCGTCTCACGTTTCACTCGGGCAAAGCGAAGAGGAGCGCGGTGCTCGCGTCCTGCCAAGGTCACGGTGACAGCAAGCCGCCCAGGAGGAGCCCAGCCTGGCGGTTCCCGGGGCTCTGCCCCAACCGCCCACGCCGGCGTTCCCGGGGCTGCGGACCAAGTTCACGGGCGAGACCTGCCCCGGCGGGGAACGCGCCGGCGGGATGCAGGCAGGGGCGTGATGGAGCTATCGGGCTGTTTTCTGTCGGCTTCACTGCCATGGATNTTTCTGTCGACTTCACTGCCATGGACGCCCACGCAGAAAGCTAACGCAAGCTTCCCAATATCTTCTTTTTTAAAAGGCTTTTCTCCTCCCCTCCTTTTCTTCCCCCCAGTTTTTAAAATCCAATTATAGCACGACTCTCTCAGCAGGGGTCAGTGTGGAATAAGAATCGCCTGAGTTAATGGACATAAGACCAAGAAAGATTAATGCCTAAATGGTTTCAAAAGTTGTATGATGCCAATTTCATTAACATTTTAATTGTAATGTATCTTTTTAATCTTCTTTCACACTAACGGTTTTATATGCTTCAAAAAAGAAAAAAACTGCTGACAACAAAAATATCAACATACCAAAATTAACTGACGGAACTGAGTGCTGTAATGGGAACTGAATGAAATGCAGAAAACCGTGTTAATGATGCATTAAGAGTGGGAATTGTACTCAGACAAGAGTCAAAAATTCTGCGCTACAGTTGCACGCCCTGTCTTCGCCTTCCCCAGACACTCAGCACAACCCCAGGCACGCGTCCTTTAACGGGGCTGCGCTGAAGCAACGACCCAGGCAGCATCACCAAATGCGCGCATGGCTTTAGCCCAAAAAAAAAGCGTGCTTTAAACCTGGCAATTCACCTCGTTTAATCAGGGCGATATACCAGAGCAGCAGATTCAGAGGAGGCTTCTGCCGCTGCTGTTGTCCACCACCCTCTTTACGAACGGCACCAACGCTGCTGTCCCCCTCTGCGGGCTCAGGTACCGGCGCCACAGCCGCGTTCACAGACGTGAAAGATGCAGTTACAACCACCACGCAAAATTTTATTTTACTTAATTAGAAGACAATCAAACCTCAGCAGTAATGTTTCATTAAGCACGGGCACGCGTTGATGATGTTACCGTGGATAAACGGGGGGAGGCACCGAAGGAGAAGATAATTGCAGGGCAGACGGGTGAAGTTTCAAACAAATGTCTCTGTAGGAACGAGTGACCGAGCGATACGGATGCTTTCACCTGCCTGTGAGGTGGGGCTGCAGCTAAAGGAGTGATGCAGGAACTGCAACATTTTGCTTTGCCATCCATCAGACCTCCCCTCGTTAGAAGGGAGAAGATCTAGGCCAAGTGATATAAACCCTCCACACAGTCACTGGCAAATCACAAACCCCTAAGTTTCCAACGAGAGTGTGATTCCAACCATAACTACAACAGAACGTGACCAAAAAGCACATTATCCTCCTCACATTTAGTCCCGTGAAGGTCGCTACAGGCGGTGAAGCACTGAGGCAGGTTTCCAGTGAAGGGGCACCTGCGAAGAGGGGTTACCCCTGTTTGTGGGGATTTCATTCCAGCAGGATCTCAACCACGAGCTTTGCGCCCAAGGAAGAGCCTTTCCGCAGGAGGGGCCCATGGTGCACCAGGGCAGCCAGGCACGTCCCGTCTTGCTGGAGGTCTCCCACCCAAGGCC
>RSEF01000017.1:8259743-8273231 GCA_003993805.1 Himantopus leucocephalus
CAAGGTCCCTTCCAACCCAAACCATTCTATGATTCCATGATTTACTGGCTATGTTTTCCAGCAGAGCTCGGGTTCAGCGCAGGGATGGGAGTCGGTGGTGTGGATTTCGGAAGCCCCCCGCACCTCTCCAATCTTCACGGGAAACCCAGCCACATCCACGGGGAGCTGTGAGATGCCGCGCAGCTGGAAAACTCCTGTCCTTCCCCAAGTGCTTAAGCAGAACAGAAAAATCCGAGTTCTTTGACTTGCCCAGGGTGTCCCCCGGCTTTGAGAGAGCAGGAAGCTGCTAATGCTTCAGCCCAGAGAGCATCTTCCCTCCCTTCGGCCATGGACATTTTAAAAATGTTCTGTGATGGAGAAAGAAACATTTCTTAAGTACCATTTGATGTCTCGGAATGGCTCCAGGGCTAGAGAAAACATGTTTATTTACTACTATGCTGATTTCAATGCAAAAGATTGGTTCAGCGACTAGAGGAAACAAAATAGGCAACATTTTCCATAATGTCTGCAAAGTGTTCTTGGGCTGACGAAAATATTTTCTTTCTTTCTCTCTCTTCCCTGCATTTTTTTTTTTAATCTAGCATTTCAAATTGAAGAATGGCTTGAGGGCTGAAGAAATCACTTGATAAAATACCCACCATTTACATTCTTGCAGGAGAAAAGCTAACTTTTTTTTACTTTATTTTTTTTTTCCATCTGAAGGGTAGTTTAGTGAAGCAGAAGAAATAACCCCGCAGTATCCCACGTCCATTTAACCCTTCCTGGCTGCAGCTCCTGAGTTAAACATCAGCCGTTCACTGCAAAGCTTTAGGGATTTTGTTCCTTCTCCAAATTTCGGGCTCTAAGGATGCTGGAGATGGTTCAGACACGCTTTGCATCGTGCTTCCCAGTTGTGTGTCTGAGCTGCGGGAAGGAGCCGGCCCGGCCGGGCACCAGCTGTCGGGGAGCCCACGGCAGAGCGACGCCGCACCAAGGCTGCGATGGAGCCAGGGAGCAGAGGACATAATTATTTTGAGCAGAGATGGGACTTCCCAGCAAAGTCGGTACTGAACAAGACCTTCAAGACCTTTCTAATCGTCCTGCCTCCGGACCTGCTGCCGCGGGGTGGCCATCGACGTGGCCGAGCCGTGCCACGGCCCAGCCTGGGCTGCTCCCCAGCGCTTTGCGGCTGTGCGAATCACCACGAACGCCCAGCGGAGCGGCTCCGGGCTGCAAGAAACGCCAGAATTAAGCAGTCTGTCTGAGAGACTGCTTTTCCTGAAGCAATCCTTCAGAGGACTTTGCAAAGCAGATCAGTTGCCATATCAGGATGAGTTTTTGTAACCGGGACAGGAGTTTTCTTTGTAGGTAGAAACAGTATTATCTACCCAGTGCAACACCCCCAACCGGTATTTGCATTATGCTGCGAACTACGAGGCAATCTGGCAGTGAGAGAAAGTGACCTGCTACCAGAAACCTGTGCTTTGATGGTACGTTTAGCCAACACCTCAGTGTCATCGGTGTTCCGAGGAGAGAGGAGGGGACGCAGCAGCTATATTAGAGCTGTATAAAGTTCATTGGGATTAACATACTGTCCTGAATAGCAGCAAATGACAAAACAAAATGTATCAGAAACCCTCATTTACGTTATTTATTTATGGCAGATCGATTTGCCTTTTCCTAACGGGCACAAACTTGAGCATAGGGAGTTATATCTAAACATCAGGAGGGACTTCTTTCCTTTGGGGGCGGCAGAGCAGTGGCACAGGCTGCCCAGAGAGGTGGGGGAGTCTCCCACTCTGGAGCCATTCCAAACCCGCCTGGACGCCGTCCTGTGCCACTGCTGGAGGTGCCCCTGCTCTGGCAGGGGGTGGCACTGGGGGAGCTCCAGAGGGCCCTTCCAACCCCGACCGTTCTGGGATTCCTCTCCCCATCACACAGCCAACTTTGCCAAATTCTACGTTTTGCTTGCTGTGCTCCAGCCTGCAAGAGGAGAAACCATCTTTAATGCCCTTGTACAAAACTGAAACACCGTGAGGGAAGAGCTGGTTCCTTGGGGGATTTGTTGCGATCGGTGCAGCAGAGCGGAGCGGTGCGGGAGGATACCGAGGTTCTGGCCGCACACAGCAGTAACTATCTCGGTGCACACCTCTCGGCCACGAAGCTCAAAATGGGTCTGAAGGTAGGGATTATGCCTGCTTTTCCCTTTGGAAAAATGGACATAAAGAGGTTAAATGACAACCTGTGACCACGCCGGGAATTCGTCTGCTGGCTCTGCCTCCTTAGTCTCCTGCTCCTCTGCTCCTCGACCGCTCTGTGGTGTCTTCATTTCACTTCCCACTCCGGAATTACACTCTGCTCCCAGTAGGGAGCCTTGCTGGCGTGTATTTCACTGGGAAAGCTTTAACCCTGCCACAGTAAATCTCTCCTGGGTCAGGGGGGGTCTCATTCCAGCCCGGCAATGTTTTCATGTCAGCCCCGCAGAGATCTCCGGGGAGGCCCAGGGCTCACAATTGGCATTTTGACGGTGTCTGAGCTCTCTGAACCAGACCATGACCCTGGGAGATAACTGCCGTTGCAGCCCGCTTGGAACATTAGTAATTGCGATTGCCGGGCGCGATCAGCCGTGACGGGACGATGAACGGCGTATTCGCCACACCTTGCTGTTACCCATCAGGCTTGAGGCGGGACAGGACGCTAACACCGCATTTTGGGACAAGCCCCTGAAATCTTTGCTCAGCCAAAGCTGCAGGACCCAGGGAGACAATTTCTTACCCAAGGAAGCCTTTCGTTTGTTGTCTTTGGTGACTGTTCAGCTCAGTTATTTTTTTTTCTCCCCCGGGTATTCTCCTTTCCAGCTTTTGAACGTGGTGTGACGGCCCCAGTCGTCCCAACCCTCCGGCTGCTCCAGCTCACGTAATCCCCACCAGCAAATGGGAAAGATGGCTCTGCCGCCTCCCTCCTGCGGGCAGGGCGTCCCACACCAGCATCCCCAGTAACACCATGGAGTCCCTGATGGGAGAAGGCGCTGCTCAGAGCGAGCCAGTGCGATGGAATTGGATGTCAGAGTTGTTATTTTTTATAAATAAAGTCAATAAAGTTCTGAGTTCTTTCCATTCGACATCTGCGCAAGGCTCGGGCATCGCCCTATGCCGCGCGGTCGACGTGGTGCCAGCGGTGGTTACTTTGACTACAGCCAGGCTTATTCGGTTTGCATTAAAATGATTAGGAATAAGTTAAAACAAACAGAAATGAGTGTCTCCAAGGTGGCCGCCTCGTCCTAACCGAAACTGGTACAAGGCTGCGTGTAAAAAGGCTTTACTTGTTTGTAAATAGAGAAATCCTTCGGATCCTGTCGTGAGAATTGCTCCAGAAGCGCACGGCACCGCCTGCTCCCAGCTGGGCCTCCCACGAGGTGAGAGTCGGACAATAACAAAAATAATGTATCGCTGGCCTGCTTTAATAGTCATTTATTACATAACGGTGTGGTGACGGTGCAGGCGGGAGAAGAGACAAACCCGGTCCCGGGAGGCGTTTGCACTCTGGCTGTTAATTCACGTGCGGGGACTAAATCCGCCAGCGCATCTGAAGCTGCCGGGCTCCGACTCGGGGAGGAAGCCCCGTGGCTCCCGACCTCCCCAGACACAGACTGCAGACCGTGTTCCCAGGAGCCGCATTAAAATAAAATTTTCAGAAAAACATCTACTTTCATCTTAAAGACTCAACATGTTGGTGGAGAGAACCTCTCCTTGTAACTGATCTTGATATTTAATTGCCTTTCCTGCTCAGAAATTGCATTCAACTTGAATCGGCGCAATTCACAGGACCTTACAAGCCTCCCTCTCTGGCTGACTGCTTTCTCATTGAGGTCTGACCGTGATTTCTGCTCCCAGGTTGTACCATNGTTGAGGTCTGACCGTGATTGCTGCTCCCAGGTTGTACCTGGGCTGTGTGAGCATACGTCCCGTTAGCGCGGGACCTACTGAACCCAGCAACTCGGGTGACTGCGATGACTCTCGTTAGGATTAGCCCCAGCTAATTTGAGGTCATCTGTTTGCTTTAAAGAGTTTGAAAGCGGGGCAAGGAGCCTGCCTTGCTGGTTTAGCAGAGAGGGTGAAGCCGGGCTGGGTGTCCCCTGGTAACACGGGGGGGTATCTGCAGCCAGCATGGAGGTTTTGGGGACACTGAGCAACGCCCGGTGATGTGTCTCAAACCAGAACTCCCTGCAGACTGTCTCAGGCTTCTCACATAGAACGGCTCATTTCTTTGGTACAACCATCACTTTTTCAAAGTCCTTCCTGGATAATAATTTTAATTCATTTCAAGTTGACTGCTCCGTTGACCGCTGAGCAAATAAACGGTGTTCAGCCCCTCCCTACAGATTCCCTTCCACATCTCACCGCTTTGTGATTTAGATGTGCAGAAAGACGAGGCAGATGCCTTAAATCAAGCAGCTCAGGTCACCTTTGGAGGGGCAAATAACTCTGGCCAGGTGGAAAGGCGATGAGGTGGCCACGTATCTGTTCTGCGGGAGACAGTGATACTCTCAACAGGAGCGTGAAGCTGCCTGAGATGAAGTCAGGCACTTAATTTTTCGAAGCGAAGCATGTAAATGAGAGACTGGCATAATCGGTCTGTGTTTCCCCTTCCTCTCTGCAGAAGAACATTTTGGTTTGAAGTGTCTGTGATGTGACTGATACAGCAAGTCACTGTTGTCAGAGCCGTGATGCATGAGCTGATGCTGCAGTGCTGGAGGGGGAAGCGGGTAACCTTGGCTCCCCGCTCCTCCTCTGCCGGAGCCCAGGACCCAGTGTCACCGGCGGGCGCTGCTGGGAAGTGGCTCTTTCACCACTGGAAGTGGGCTAATAGTAATACCGGCACCCACTGAAGATTTGATCTGTTAAGGTTAGCACGCGGACAGCTGAACCAGCAGACCTGGGCTCCTGTCTCCTCCAGCGACGGCTCCGTGCAGCTCCGGGCTTGGCTCAGGTGTCTCCTGAAATGTTGCTGCTGGAGATGAGATAGTCTGGTTTTTTATTTTGAACGATCGAGGTGATCTTCTGAGTGATTAAGCGATAACTTAATTCATGGTGAGAATTTTAGTGTTTTAGGACTGTGAAATTTCTTAAATATTTAGCTCCAACTAAATACTGTGAGAACGTCCTGAGAAAAGAGCGCCCGACTGTCAGCTCCTCTCCCACCGCCTCTGCCCGCCCGGCCCAGCCTCTCCCAGGAGAGGAGAGGAGGGGAATTGGGAAGTGCTCAGCAAATTACAGGATCAAACATCTCCCTTTCAGCAGCGAGACACGCCGGGCAAGGACGTGAGGAGTGGGGGAGACGCCCTGCATCGCGGGGTGCCTTCCACACCTGCATAATGACCCAGGTAGAGGATGCTCTGCAGGGGCTGGCGGGGTGTAAACGAAAATAAAAATTTGGGGGGCACAACCCCCCAAATACTCAGAAAAATGAGGAGCTGGGTATTTTCCTGCTGGGCTCATCCAACGGCTGCTCCTCGAGCCCACTGCCGTGCTCCAGAGCCGCCGGCAGCACTGCGGCCGTGCTGGCGTTCCTGCCGGGCAGTCGCGCCGTACCTGACCTCTGTACCGTCACATCAGGAGCATCCAATGTAACACAGGAGAGACTTTTGAGGGGACAATTGTGTCCAGATTCTCTGTTGTTTGGAAAAGTGGCATCCCATCACCCAGCGAGAACGGCGCCAGCACCCCTGAGTCCCATCAGAAAACATATTTTAATCCGCCTTTCTACTCTGGAGGAGCCTCTCACTGCTCCGGTTACTGCCGGGGCTGAACTCCTGCGAGGGGATCAACTGACGACACGCAGAGGCCCCTGAAGCACCGCAGATGTGGTCAGGAGTTCGTGCTGCTCTCGGTGGAACAGAACTGATGGCTGATTGTCATTGCCAAGCAAGGTTTTGCTCATTTTTTATACTCGGGCTATTTCTGTATCTCTTTTGGCAGAAATCAGGAGGGAAAAAAAGCAAAAGAAAAAAAATTTATGGCGTTTGATGCCTCCCTCTGCTACAAAGGAAAAATGTACATGTCTTTGGGTGACAATCTTGCCAATTAAAGTTATCTTAGAAAATATGTACAGTTACAATCAAACCAACTTCTCCCCAGGACAAATGCTCCATGTAATTTGTTCTGCAGAGCTGATGGAGGATTTTAATATGGCAGCTACGGCAAAAAGCAGATCCTGAAGATGACCTCTTTTATAAGGTTGGTGCATTGCACACAAAAGATTTCCAAAGCGGCTCCTGCTGCTGAATTCAAGCCAAAACTCTTAATATTTCCCACACAACCACAGTGTGATCTTATCACGGGAGCCACAGTCAAAGCCCGTGCATTGGCACAGCTCCTTTGCTATTGTTGAGAAAGTCTCCATACGAGAAAACTTAGAGTAATAATGATCCCTCCCAAAGCGCATTGTTACTCTTCACGCTGTATTTGCCCTGGTAGCTCCACCGTTCAAAACGGAGAGGACAACCCAAGAAAAGCCATCGCTTCAACTCCCTCAGGACAACGCTCTAAGTGATGAGAAAGAGCTTCGCCAGCCAAAGATCTATGGGAAAGGAGACTTCAGCCTATTAATTCTCCAGGTTCCCCACAACAGTTGTGAGAGCTTTTGTTTCCCATTGTTGTAAGACAAATTTCTAATCCACTCCTCATTAGGAGCTCTGCAGTGATGTGACGTCCTGCCCGGCCCCCAGACTCATCCATCGTCACGGGACGTCTCGGACCTGCTCCGAGGTGCTCCCGCTCCTGGCCGGGCCGGGCTGGGCTCACTGGCGCCAGGCAGAAGCAGGAACTGGAGCACCAGTTAATGCACACAAAAGCCTGGAGAAAAAAACCTACCATGATTTACCCACATGGAGTTCAATAAACATTAGATCTGATGGCATTCATCGTTTTTTCATAGCATGCTCGATTACTGCTTCAGTTATTGCTCAAATGACATCATTCCTGGCACAGGAATTGATTGATTTTTTAATGAATATTCATATGGCATTTCAGCCAGGAGTAGGCATTAATATTCTAAGAAAGAAGAATGAAACGTACATCCTAATTTAATGAATGATTGTAAATATGTATCTGATGGATAATGTGACGATGAGCATTTAAAAAGGCATCCATAGTCACCTCGGGCGCTTTGCTTAGGAACAAAGGGGCAACCAGGACGCGGGCAGGGCAAAGGGGGCGAGGGAAGAGGTGGGACTGGGCCACCCCGTCAGGGTGCTTCTGCCCAGCTTGGCACGACACGGATGCCCTGTCGCTCAGGTCGGGATTCTGCAGCCAGCCCATCCCACACCTTACGTGCCCCGAGATAAACCATTTAATTATTGGTATTAAATTGACAGTGCTTACTGACCCCAGGTGGGACTGGGGCTGCGACGTGGTAAGCACTGGAAAACGTTGACGAGAGCGAGCTGCGAAGCTCTCCGCGAAGCGGCAGGAGATGAACAAGGGCGACAGGAGAGAGCACCCATCCCCTCTGTGCCCGCTGGGTGCTGGGCACCCGTCCCGTCCCCCCGCCAGCGGCTGCCGTCCCACCCCGGCGATCCCGGGGGCTTGTTTGAGCCGGTCCTGCTGAGGCAGGCAGGTAGAGCACCGGCTCTATCCTCCGCGGAGCTCTGTCATGTTCAATACCCTTCACCGTATTACGAATTCAAGGCTCGCGGTCCCCGAATGTACATATATTTGTCAAACACTCTTAAGATGTCTCCCTGTTCTGAGCGCTGATCCTTTGTGAAGGCAACAGTTGCAGTGCTTTAGCAGCGACAACGGGCTCAGTCCTCCCCTCCTTGCGCCAGTCCCAGCTCTGGAAAGCGTTAAAACACGGGCTCAGCGCGTCGCTGCTTAGAGCCTCTTAGGCAGGCGTTTAATTTAAATGCGTGTTCAGTCCCGCGGGGAGAGCACACACCTGAAGCATCTTCTGGCAGCAGGGCTTAAATCAGGGCATCGCCATTAAAGTCACCGAGGTGACAGGCATGAAAGGCTATTTATACCCAGCGGCTTTCTATTGTGCAAGGGAGAGAACAGGCCCTTCTGCTGACAAAGCAGAAGCACGCCTCATCCCCACATGAAATGCAAAGAGTAATACCCTAAATTCCCTGCAACCCTTGCAGAATCGCAGCCAGGACCGCGCCGAAATCTCCCCTGTACTGAGACCGAGGGGCAGGGACCCCAACGGCTACGGAACTTGTTGTTCTTTCCCTCTCCGATCAAATCAACCACTTGCTATTCCTCTTAGCAGCTGACGGGGGGGGGGGGGGGGGGGGNAGGAGAAGGGCTCTGTTCTCTCCAGCGCCCTGGAAGCGCAGCCCTGCAGCCGAGGGCTCTTGTTTGCGCATCAAGATGCGTGGGACCGAGTTTGCCGATAAAAATATATACAAAGTTATGCTTGGTATGGAACAAGCAGGCAGTAGCTGCCGAAGACTTCACAACATCCCGCGGTTGGCTCGCCTCCAAAATACCCAAACAAAACAAAATTCAGTTGGCATCTCTGCAGATTGAAGCGAGTTTGCTTTTTTGCAGCAATTGCTGAACAAACGTTTCGATACTGTGCCGCCGCCCCCGCCCCTGCTTCCCCCCCCCCCGAATCATGTGCTGGGAGGATGCAGAAGATGTTCAAGGTCGCGGGCAGGCTGTGAACCAACCCGGCCGTTGCCCATCTCTGTCCTCTGTGGGTTTGCTGTGCCGCATCAACCGACATCGCGGAGCACGCGCCGAGGGCGGCCGGTGCGTTTGCCCAGCGGGACCCACAGCGGAGGGGTGGTTTCTCCAGAGGGGCTGAGCCGCAGGGGTCGGCACCGCTCGCTTCTTATTATGCTGAGGGATTTTGGACCCCCCCCAGAGAGGTGCAGCTTGGACACCTGGGCTGAATTCAACCCCTTGTGCTTGCCGTTCAGATAGGAAAAGCAAAACCGTCTTCCCGCTGCTGGTCCCGCTGCTCTCGAAGGCAGCGGGGTGTTTCTACGCAAGCCGGGAAGCGCGGCAGCAATGCGGGGGCTGCAATGGCAGCACCGTTCCAGCACCGTTCCACCATTTCCCAGCAGCCTGGGAAAAAACCCACAGCGGCCGCTTGAAACGAGGGACTCCAGGATTTGGCCTCATATCTCTTGTGCTACACACCGACACAAAGCAACGTACATCTTCTGTACGTACGCACATTGCAACTTGACCTTATGAGCATTGCTTTCAAATGCCTTATTTATTTCCCCAAGAACAGGCAGTTTTGTTTGAGAAGAACACAAGGTGAAATCCTGACCTCGCTGAAAGCGCTGAGAGTTTGCCATTGACTCCAGCAGAACCAGACGCTTACCCGGAGCTATAACCGGGTTACAGGTCTTGGTTCTTGCTTCAGTTCTTCGTTGGTGCTTGATGCTTTAAAGGAAGAGCCCAACGATCCTATAGCCCTTTCATGCATGCCCACCGTTCCCAAAGAACGGAAAAAGCAGCATCAGTCCCCTCCTGCCCTCTCTGGTAAGCACTTACAGTCCTTGAAGCGTGAAATTTGCTTGCCCTTATTTGTAGCACATTGCTATCATGTCGTTACTGATCATAAAAATTATCCCGTGTTTTCTCAAAACCCGGCACCGCGTTCATCCCTTCCTGAAGGGAACGTGTGAATATAGGCATAACTTAAACAAACAGCCTCTGTGGAAACCACCCCCCTGCTGTTGCAAAGAGAAGTGCACTCCCCTGGCTTTGGACAGCCAGATTTCAGAATTAAATGTATTTCTGAGAATTTTGACCCAGCTAGCGCCGCAAAGCCCTAACGGCACCTCCCCCCCTCCCCGAGCACAGCAATAGCTACTCTGCAACCAAACCTTCCCATGCACCCAGAGGAGCGCTCTTTGTACACTGTCTTAATCAGTACATAAAATGCTTTCAGTGAAATGCTGCCTTCTTCTGTTTATTTGTCACAACTGATGCTCTGGTGAACAGTAAATAGGAAATTTGTTGGCAGATCAGCGCTACCAGCTCGGTTCGTTAGGAAAGGCGGGAGCACCGGAGAACCGCGCGCGAGGCCCCGCTGTGACTCGCGCCGGACCCGCAGTCCTTGAAGCTCAGCAAGTTGTACAAATCCTGAAAACGCATAAATCTCTCCTAAACTGAACGTGGCAAAAGCAGGACGGTGCACGTTTTATCCTTACCAGTAAGGACCAGGTTATTAAAAGGAGGTGGGCTGATTAAATCCATGTACGCACAAGAAGAATTCACCATCAGTTTTGCTAAGAAAACTTCACATTTCCAATTCCGTCCATTTTAGCCGCGCGTGCGGCTCCCCGCTGGCCCGCCTCGCCCCCAGCCCCGCTGCGTTGCACAACACCGGGTTTCGTGTTTGCCACCAGGCAGCTTGCAGTCAGCCTCACATGGAAAAGAAGGAAGTAACAGTGCCTACATTGCACATAACTGCGAGCAAACGCGTTTCCAAGAAACTATTAAGCAGTGTTCATTTGAAGTTTAAATTTAAAAAAAAAAAAAAAAAAAAAAAAAAANTGGCTTGGAGCTTTTTTATGAAATTCAGATTTTAAGTGAAATGCGCCCAGGCAACATCAGTAATGCAGCAGCGCCAGGCTGCACGCAGCAATGCGGCGTCTCGGGCTCTGATGGATGAAGCAGGGATCCAAGTCCTCCCCAGCGCCAGCCACCCACCGGTCCCCTCCCCGGCCACTGTCCCCTTCCAGCGGGGCGGGCAGGAAGGAGCAGCGACCCACAGTCCCCAGGGCGCAGCCCGGCACCTCCACGCACTCCCACCCCGGGCAGCGATGGCGAAGGGGCTGGCGGGCGCGGGGGACACGTTCCATTCTGCTGAGCCCGCAACGAGGCGGCACCGTCCATCCCGGGGACGCGCAGGCAGCTCCTGCCTGGGGACACTGCCGGGCTCTGCCAACGCCTGCCCCAGCCCAAACACCTTCCCCGGCCAAAGGCTGCTCCATCGCCCCCCCAGCCCCCTCCCCTGCCCTGGGGTGGGCTTTGGCCCCAAATCACAGACGGCGGCAGGGTCGGCCCTGCGCTCGCCCAGCTGGGCTGGCCGGGGACCGGGGTCCCGGGGCTGCGTGGGTCCCCACGCACAGGGATGGTGGCAGGAGACTCGCCGGGACACAGCGGCTCTGTATGAAACGGCTCCTTTGTGCCGGGCGGGCACACAAAGCCAGGCGTAGCACACAGCAGCAATTGTTCCTTCCGAGGTTCGCATGGACGAGGCCACTGTCCCCCCGGTGGCTTCAGACGCCCTCGATGTCGAACAGGCAACATTAAAGTAACTGCATTAGGCTTTTAAAATATACACCGCTGTAATTTATTTTTTAAACCATTGCTCACTTTAAGAAGCAGGGAGATAAGGCTCCTTTGAAAAAAAAAAAAACACCTCTTTGCCCATCTAAATTCTCCCCATTACTGAGCAAATGGTTTGCAACAACAAATTTATTCCGCAGCGTCTCCTGTGCTCTTTTTTTTGTTTGAAAAAGCCACAAACAGATTGTGATTTTCTCTAACGGATTCACCATCTGGGAAATTTTTCATGCAACTCCTTTCCTCACTGGGAGCAAGTTACTCGGAGGGGAATTCCCAGCAGAGAGCAGACTCTGAAGGGATGGGTGGTTCATTTAATTAGCATGCATAATCTTGACGTCCTTACTCAGGCAAGACTCTCACCAGGGCCGATGGGAGATTTTAATTTATTTTTTTTTAAAGAAAAGCTAAGGCCTTTGGTATTTGTCTCTTGGTGTTACATATAGTATTTTCCGTGCAGGGGAAAGTTGGGGTTTGGATGTATTAGAGACTCTGATTTACTACCGTCTTGTGCATCCGCGGTCAGGATGAGGCCCTTCCAGCCGCCCTCACGTGGCTGAGCGCCGGCGGGAGGAGAGCCCGCGGCAGAGGAACCGCTGCCTTTCGCACACTTACCCCGCCGGGGGAACCTCACACGTTTTTGGAGCACGTTCTCTGCGGCCCGTGGAGTGCGGGGTGGAGGTCAGCGGGGGAAGAGGCTCTCCAAAACCCGACACGCATCAGCTCAGAAAAGTGTCGCGTTTATACAGCCCTTATCCAAATTACATGGTCTTTTTTTCCCCCCCTAGTAGATGAATTTATTGCTCGAGAAAGATGTGGGAGAAGCAGGGATGCTCCTTTCATCTACGTTAAGCTAAAGCTGTTCCTACGGTAAAGGAGCCCCAGACGAGCCCCGAAGCGCAGCACACACGCAGTCGTAATTTCAAGCCACCCGAGCGGATTGCTCAGCGCAGACCCCGACAGCCCGGCTCTGCTCTCACCTAAGCACAGTTCTGATGGCTGCACGAGAAGATCTTACACTAAACAATTTTCACTGTCTCATTACTGGACAAAACTTCGCTTTGAACTGACATTTTCTGGGCACGATGACTGCTTTGAAGCAGGGAGATAAAATTAGTGCAGAGAGTTGGCAGGTGAAGAAATGAGAAGGTTTTTTTTTTTTTTTCTTCTCCCAGCAGCAGAGCTGTCCAGGAGCTATGGAAACCTTGTTTGGCTAAATAAAAACGCAAAAAGATAACAAGGCTTCCTATTTTCCAGCAACATCTTCACTGGAACAGCAGGCTATCTGCGTGCGCTAGAGGGTCCAGAATAGCTAAAGCCACTCCTGAAAGTAAAGGCACCGTGTTATTTTCCGCAACTGGTAGGAAATGCTGTCTCCTACCTCCCCAGGAGGGAAAGAAACAAAATCAGCAATTTAGGAGAACCCTGGGAAGAATTACAATGAGCTTTCAGGCAGGTAAGGCCCTTTAGGGTAAGGGGCTGGTCTCTTCTCCAGCCTGTTCCCAGTTTTTGGGACTTCAGACCTACAGGTTGGGTCAGAACCTGCCCCCAGCTTGTTGGGCAGTGCGGGGTGCCCAGGGTAGGAGCTCACTCTGGGAACTGGGCAAACAAGTTCTTCCTAGGAGATGGCAAAGGCTCAGAGATGTATTCAAAAATAGCATTAATAACAGAAAATGCACATTTATATAGCGCATTCCTGAACCTTTTACTGTCATTGAGGCCGATATCCCACAGCACTCAACCAACTCTGCCATCGTGCTCATAGCACCAGCCACATTGCTGCGCATTGCTTACGGTTTCCTGCGCAATACTGAAAGTGAAAATATATGCACTCTTGCCCAAATCATCCTCTCTTTTGGAAACCTCCTTCCCCTTTCTTTCAAGGCCCCCACTGTGTCTCTTCAGCTGTTAAGTTGGGATAACAGAAAGGAGCATCTCCTACACACGCAGGGATGTGGGTTGCTCTATCCACACAAATATTTATTTCTTCAGTTCACCTCCAGCTCGGTCTGCGATGGTCCTCTCCGTGCCGGTTCTCCGAAGCCTGTGCCTCCACTGGCTCCAACCTTGCCAGCCGCTGGAGAACAAATCCCGTCCAGTGTCTGTTTTAGGATTTGGTGCTGCTGCACACGGCTGTGGCACTTTCCCCGTAAGAGCAACAGGAATTTCGAAGTCCATCATAGTAGGAATATTC